>JAXCMG010000008.1:31563410-31607061 GCA_034642415.1 Podarcis siculus
GATGATATATAGATGATATATAGATGATATATAGATGATATATAGATATATAGATATATAGATATATAGATATATAGATATATAGATATATAGATATCCCTACCCTACCCTTCCGATGGAAAGTTGTTCTAACTGATTCAGACCCTCCAAGTGTCCCTATTTTCCAGGGACAGTCCTGGCTTTGCAGAAACCATCCCAGTTTCTGATCTGAACCCAGAATGTCCCACTTTTACTTAGGACGCCCTAATTTTCATCGGAGAAATGTTGGAGGGTATCGAGTTATGTGACATACACACACACACACCGAAGCCAAGGAGATAAGTAACTTTAGAAGACAGCCCTGAACAAGGAAGTTTTGTTTGTTTGTTAAGTCTTATTATGCTTTCGTATATGTTGGAAGCCACCCAGAGTGGCTGGGGCAAACCAGTCAGATGTGAAGGATATAAATAATAAAATCATTAATCTTATTACTATTATGGAATAGGACATCCCTATTTTCATCAGAGAAATGTTGGAGGGTATGCTGAATTTAATATTTTATTATTATATGGTTTATTGTTGTAAAAAAAAGGTAAAGGACCCCTGGACGGTTAAGTCCAGTCAAAGGCGACTATGGGATTGCGGCGCTCATCTTGCTTCAGGTCAAGTGATCCGGCGTTTCTCTGCAGACAGCTTTCTGGGTCATGTGGCTAGCATGACTAAACCGCTTTTGGCACAACCTAACACCGTGACGGAAACCAGAGCGCACGGAAACGCTGTTTACCTTCCCGTCGCAGTGGTACCGATTTATCTACTTGCACGGGCGTGCTTTCGAACTGCTAGGTTGGCAGGAGCTGGGACCGAGCAACAGGAGCTCACCCCGTTGCAGGGATTCGAACCGCCGACCTTCTGATTGGCAAGCCCAAGAGGCTCATTGGTTTAGACCACAGCACCAGCCATGTCCCTCACCCTGGGACCTTGTAGTGAAAGGCAGGTAAAAACAACAATCCATAAATTACCATAATCACCATCACCTTTGGGATCTGGCCACAAGGAATATGTGGCAATCACATTATGGATAAGCTGGATGTTGATATAGAGGTATACAAAGATTCTGGGGGAAAGAGTTGCTTTTGGCTATGAAGACTGCTACAGTCAGCCTTATGTCCTGAAGACCCAGAGATTAGCTACTTGATCTTTGAATGCAACTGTCTGAAGGGTCATGGCATCTAGGCCCAGCTACGAAACCAGTCACTCAAACTACATTCTCAGCCTGACAGGATTGGAAAGTACCCAAGTTACCTTCCCTTTTCCGTCCCATGGTTTCTCCTTTTCAGAGCTTTTAGATCACAATTAAGCTGTGCGTTTCAAGGGTTTGTAAGCAAACCAAACCTTATCTGGATCTGAGTCCCTGATTCTAAAAGAGAGAACTGGTTTGCAAGGAATATGGGAGAGCCTCTGTCTCCCTTTGCGTACGTGCGTTAAAACAGAGGTCTCACATATTCGTAGCTGGGGGAAATAGTCGGGGAAAGAGCTCCTATCTTCATCTTTTTGCTCTGTTTTAGGTTTATGACCAGTTTCCAGAGCACTGAATCATATTGTGTGACCGCTCCTTATGGCTTATTTCCTTTTCGTAATCCCTGGTCCGTCATGTTTATTGGCATCGTTATTGTCATGCATCCCGGTAATGAATTATTTCCGGTACAGAGCAAGGCCAGCCATTTGTCATTTAGATTTAGGCACATCTTCGTATTATTCCAGACTAACCAAAAAACCAGCTCGCCATTCTATTACTGCTTTCTGAAGGAGATGTAGGAATCTGTGCCGTCCGGGAGGTGCCACCTTCCCGTTACACATCTAGCAGACATCATTTCTATTGTCCTTCCAGATCATATTGAACACCTTCATCTTCATTGCAGTGAAAACCCGGAGAGCTGCTGTCACTCAGGATCATATCTGACCTGCTGGGAGCCTGATGGGCCTTGCCCTGCTTCTCTCAACCTGGCTTGGGGCAGGGCCTGACAGGCTCCATAAAGGAGTGCTGCTGGGCAATTTTTTAAAAAAATGCTTTTATTTTTTATCTATGTCATTTTAAATTGTGATTGATATTAATGCTGTATTCTTAGTTTTAGATTTTATTATTTATGTGAAAATTGTTTTCCATTTGGTTGTGTACTTTTTGATGTGTTTTAGTTACAGTGGTACCTCGGGTTAAGTACTTAATTCATTCTGGAGGTCCGTTCTTAACCTGAAACTGTTCTTAACCTGAAGCACCACTTTAGCTAATGGGGCCTCCTGCTGCCGCCATGCCACCGGAACCTGATTTCTGTTCTTATCCTGAAGCAAAGTTCTTAACCTGAAGCCCTATTTCTGGGTTAGCAGAGTGTGCAACCTGAAGCGTATGTAACCTGAAGCATATGTAACCTGAAGTACCACTGTACAGTCATACCTCTTGTTACGTTCGGTTCAGGTTACATCTTTTCAGGTTGCGTCCCACGGCAACCCAGAAGTACCAGAAAAGGTTACTTCCGGGTTTTGCCGTTTGCGCATGTGCAGATGCGCAAAATGATGTCACATGGATGCGCAGAAGTGGCGAATCATGACCGGCGCATGCGCAGACTCGCAGATGCGGGTTGCATTCCTTTCAGGTTGTGAACGGGGCTCCAGAACGGATCCCGTTTGCAACCAGAGGTACCACTGTATTGTTTATGACTTTTGTTATGTTGGTAATCATGTAAATCTTGCCATGTTGTAAGCCGCCTTGAGCATTGTTTTAACTATGGAAAGGCAGCATACAAATAAAATGATGAATGAATGAATGAATGAATGAATGAATATCTACCTGGTTGGCCAGGTTGGGGTGCAGGCCCATGGGGGGCACAAAAAATCGCATCTCTCCACTCTAGCTTGAAGTGGCTAGGAGCCTGCACAATCACTGGGCTGCTCTGACGCTGCTTTGCGTGGCTGGGCAAGGTGCAAAGGCTCCATTGGGTGCAGAAATCTGGTCACTGGTTGGGAGAAGTTATGGAACTGGGATTTCAATTTCACGGCATGTTATAGGTTGAAAGAAAATTATATGAAAATCATGTACCAATGGTACTTAATTCCAAGTAAATTAACAAAAATGTATAAAACATGCTCAAATATATGCTGGAAATGTAAGGAAAAAGAAGGCACCTTTGATCACATGTGGTGGAATTGTAAGGTAGTAAAAGGATTTTGGGAAATGATATATAATGAGTTGGGGGGGTAATGCTTAAAATAACCTTTGCTAAAAAACCTGAAGCCTTCTTTTTAGGAATTTTAGGTGCCGAAATCCCAAGGGAGCAGAAAAGACTATTTATGTCTGCAACCACGGCTGCCCAGATGTTATTGGCCCTACCAGAGAAGAATGGCAGATCAAGTTGATGGACTATGCCGAAATGGCTAAAATGACCGGAAGAATCAGAAATCAGGAAGACCAAAATGTTAATAAGGAATGGGGGAAAATTGTAACTTTTCTTAAAGACCATTGTAAACAGTTAAAATTGTTAGTAGGATTGGAATATCACTTTTAGTTTAAGGTTGATTCTGCACATAATGGAAGAGGTAAAGGGTTTGGATTATCATAAAAAGATGGGGGAGGAAATGATTAAATTAGGATTCACAAAGGGGAGGATGGAAGTCCAGGAGATTCCTTGGAATCTTGTTTTAACAATTTATGTTTGATATATATCTGAAAAATTTCAATGTGAAAAACCAAATAAATAAATTTATATATATAAAAAGAAATCCAGTCACTGGAGTGGGCCGTCAGAGCAGCCCACCACAGCCTCCCCCCAGCAAAAGCAAACTTTTAGAATTTCTGGTTTATAGTCTCTCCCAGCTTTGGAGGCACCAATGCACCTCCTTGGCCAAGGGTGCAAGGGAACCCAGGTACACAACTGCACTGTAGACAGCATTCAGCTAGTTGGACCAACAGTCTGACTCAAACTAAGGCAACTTCCTTTGTTCCAAAATTTAGAGATGGGAAATCTGATTACAGACCTCCACCGTCTCGTCTAGGTTTGCCCTAAGATAACACTGAGAAGAACATGTCACATGGTCGTATTTTTATGCTGAGCTACACAAAGTCATCCTGGGTTTGCTATTTCTCTGCACACGCATTTTAGTGTGATGTATTTAGTTGCATGAAAGTTCTCAATAGGCGCAACTTGCAGATTTAACAAATAGAATAAGAGAACAAGAAGAATGTGCATTTAAAGAAGACTGGAAAATACTGAATATACGGGTGAAAATTGTGTACATTTAAAAACGCTGGTAACATTAAGATAAATTCAACAGTGTGAATAAGTTTTGATGGATGTAACAATGGAATACTGAATGGTTTAGTTTTATATGCAGGGATGTATGGTATGCCACGGACCATAAAGAAGGCTGATCACCAAAGAATTGATGCTTTTGAATTATGGTCCTGGAGGAGACTCTTGAGAGTCCCATGGACTGCAAGAAGATCAAACCTATCCATTCTGAAGGAAATCAGCCTTGATTGCTCACTGGAAGGACAGATCCTGAAGCTGAGGCTCCAATACTTTGGCCACCTCATGAGAAGAGAAGACTCCCTGGAAAAGACCCTGATGTTGGGAAAGATGGAGGGCACAAGGAGAAGGGGACAACAGAGGACGAGATGGTTGGACAGTGTTCTCGAAGCTACCAGCATGAGTTTGACCAAACTGCAGGAGGCAGTGGAAGACAGGAGTGCCTGGCGTGTTCTGGTCCATGGGGTCATGAAGAGTTGGACATAACTAAACGACTAAACAACAACATGGTATGCAAAATGAACCACAGAAAGAGAAGAAGGGAAGTCACTGATTTAAGGTTGTCTAAATGAATATTTTGAAATGTAAAACAGAAAATTTTACACACATGCACGCACGCACGCACACACACACACAGAGCTTTCCCCCCTAAAAAAATGTTTAGGGGTACTCTCATTTTGACTCAAGAAAATCACCATTGTATAGTTGAAATCAGGAAAAATAAATACAGTAAATGGACAAAAGTACAATGATTCCCAAAATGTTTAAGGGTATGCGCACCCCCAGAAAAAAATTGTGTGTGTATGTGTGTATGAGAGAGAGAAAGTTCTCTAGCATGTCCCGACTGAAACATAATGAAGGGTGAATCACAATCTAATTTAGAAGGTTTCCCAGGGCAAGGTGTTTTCAGATTTTAACCTTTGCCTGTATTTGTGAGAGTGGTTCTGTACATTAAATTCCCTCCCAAGAAATAAGGCAGTTCAAGGCCACTTTGTGGCTTTCAGATAATGAAGAGGGGAAAATGCATCTTGTTTCCTGAGTTGCAGCATTCAGAGATCAGGCACCGTCTGTTTCTTTGCTAACTAAACTTACAGCATTATAAGAAAAACGTTGGTTGTACAAATTGAATTGACATTGATAGATGACTATACTAACAGTACAATCGTGTATGTGCACGTCTGCTCAGAAGAAAGCTTCAAAGAGTTCAATGTGATTTACTCCCAAGTAAGCACATATAGGCTTACAGGCTGAAATGCACTAATGCCTCTCCAGCTAAGGCTACAAACCTATGGAAAATTTACACAGGAGTAAGTCCCATTGAAGTCAGTGGGACTTACTTCTCCGTCGCCCTACATAGGCATATACTGGGCATGTCAAGCAATTCTCATTGCTCTCTAAATCAGGGATGCGGACCGTGTGGCTATTCAGGCATTGTGGGACTACAGATGCCATCATCCCTGATCTCTGACTCAGTTGGCTGGGACTGATGGGACAAGTACATCTGCAGAGCCAGAGGTTCCCATTCTTGCTCTAAAACAGTGTTTCCCAACCCTGGGTATCCAGCTGTTGTTGGACTACAATTCCCATCATCCCTGACCATTGGTCTTGCTAGCAAGGGATGATGATGATGGGAGTTGTAGTCCAAAAACAGCTGGAGATCTAAGGTTGGGAAACACTGCTCTAAAAGTTTGCCTTTATAAAGTTGTCCATAAAAGGTATTATAATACTTGGCTGCTCCCTCTCTTGAAGCCCAGCCAAGTCCTTTCTGGTACATATTGCTTTAAAGTGCAAGTAGTCAATGTGTTGCAGTTTAACTACAACTTCCATCAGCTCCAGCCAGAATGGTCAGGGAAATTTGGAGGTGCAGTCCAGCATCATTCAGAGCAGGGTTTCCCAGACTTGGGTCTCCAGCTGCTTTTGGACTACAATTCCCATCTTCCCTGACAACTGGTCCTGCTAGCTTGGGATGACGGGAGTTGTAGTCCCAAAAACAGCTAGGTTTGGGAAACACTTATCTAGAGGACCCCATATTGGCTGCCCCTGTTTTAAAGTGTGCAAGTAGTTGCAGAGTAACTCCCCTGATGATTTATGTTTCAGCTGCTATTCCTGGGGTTCATAATAGCGTTGGGTTTTTATTAAGGCTGGAATCCGATGAACACTTACATGAATCAGAAAGCCTTGTTTCCAAGTAGAATATGCTTTGGATTGTGCCGAGCCAAGGAAATGAAGAGCCCAAGTATAAATCATGGGATAATTTCTTTTCCTCAAGCGCTAAGTCTGTCTTTTTGTTGTGGTGTACATGCACGACAGGACGCGGGTGGCGCTGTGGGTTAAACCACAGAGCCTAGGACTTGCCGATCAGAAGGTCGGCGGTTCGATTCCCTGCAACAGGGTGAGCTCCCGTTGCTCGGTCCCAGCTCCTGCCAACCTAGCAGTTCGAAAGCACCTCAAAGTGCAAGTAGATAAATAGGTACTGCTTAGGCAGGAAGGTAAACAGCGTTTCCGTGCGCTGCTCTGGTTCGCCAGAAGCGGCTTAGTCATGCTGGCCACGTGACCCAGAAGCTGTACGCCGGCTCCCTCGGCCAGTAAAGCGAGATGAGTGCCGCAACCCCAGAGTCGGTCACGACTAGACCTAATGGTCAGGGGTCCCTTTACCTTTTACATGCACGACAAAGCTGCAGATGTCTACTTAGAAGTAAGTCCCACTGAGTTCAATGGACATAAGTAAACACAAATAGGCTGTCAGTTTTCAATTTCCATACCGGATACACACCTCACAACAACAACACCCAGCTATGTGAAACCCACCTGGGAGGGTGGCGGTCTTTATCTAGCAAAATAGACAGCTTCCAATAGACAGAATCTCACCAGCTACTCACCACGCAGCTCACAATGCCAAACGCTTCCTCAGAGGGAGAATTCCTGAGTGAGTTTTGCAGCCTGCTCCTTCCCCTTCCAGCTTCAGAAGGTAAGGCCTTGGGGGCAGAGGGGAAGCAAAGAAAGAAAGAAAGGAAGAGAGAGAGACAAGGGGAGAAATGTAATCTGATCTCGCTGCTGGAGCTGTTAGCACAGCTGCAACAGCCTGATGCGACTGCTGTGCTCTGAGGTTGCCCCTCTTGACTCCGGAGAGGAGAGGCGTTGGGATTCCAGAGGATCAGCTGCAATGAAGCAATAGCAGCGCTTCCTGTTCAGAGCACAGTGACCCCCGGCTGCGCTTAGGATAACCCTCCCCCGCAAATACGCTATCTCTACAACGTATGAGAAACAGACTGCATGCAGACTGTCTGACTTAAGTTCAGGCTCCGTTCACAGATGCCCTCTTTGCTTCCCCAAAGAGTTAATGGCTCTCGGTCCAACCCCACATGAAACACGGTGTCTGCAGACATGTTCAGACTTGGGCTGCTTGCTGCTACCAGATTCCCTGAATTCCGTCTGCCCCTGTTTACCAGAGACGGTTTGTGTTTTCAGTGGTAAAACAGTGTCTCTGTTTTGGGCTTTGGGAAGGATGCTGGGGACATCTTTGAAAACAAAGGCAACAACAGCAATCTTTATTACGGTCCAGAGACCCAACAAATCGTTACAAAAGCAGTACACAATTCATACAGCCTACCTCCAGGTTAAGCAAGCATTTTGTTCAGAATATAGGGATCGTTGGTTCTTGCAACCACTGATAAAAACTTTGCCACTGCACTTGTCCGGTCTTCCAACAGGAACCTGACATAGTGAGCCTCTGATTTTCCCGGGAAAGGTACCAGCAAGGGAAATATCAGTTCAGCCCTGGCTTGCTCATATTTTGCACAGTGCAACAAAATATGTTTTATGGAATCGATGTCTTGAGCACACGAGCAAAGTCTGTCCTGGTAGGGAACTCCTCTCAACCTTCCATCCAACACAGCAGAAGGAAAGATGTTTAGTCTGGCTTTGGTGAAAACAAAGGCAAAGCACGCACACGGACCCAGCTGGAGTTATTCTGGTTCTGGCCCTTTGCTCCTTATGTGGATTTCCCTAAGATAAATGATGTAATTTGGGGCATCCAGCTGCATAAACCTGCAGTGCCACTGAAGCACTGGATGGCAAACAGAGGTGGCACAGCAGGGCCATGGTGTTTTAGAACCAAACAGGCAAGTCGAAAAGTAACAAGTCGTTTGTGCTGAATGTCCTTCCCCCGAGAAACTGAAATGTGGATTTTCCTAAGATACGTAGCATCATTTTGGTGCGAGGTGAGGATATCTATAGCAAGAGTAATAAAAAAAAAAGTTCTTTAGGGGAATTGAATTTAATTCTAAATTATATACCGGAAATGTGGGCGATTACAAGGGGTCAAAAAAAATATGAGAAAAGGTCTCCTCAGCCAAAGGCCAGCATATAGATAACCTTTTACAGGGACGCGGGTGGCGCTGTGGGTTAAACCACAGAGCCTAGGACTTGCCGATCAGAAGGTCGGCGGTTCGAATCCCCACGACAGGGTGAGCTCCCATTGCTTGGTCCCCACTCCTGCCAACCTAGCAGTTCGAAAGCACGTCAAAGTGCAAGTAGATAAGTAGGTACCGCTTCGACGGGAAGGTAAACGGCGTTTCCGTGCGCTGCTCTGGTTCTCCAGAAGCGGCTTAGTCATGCTGGCCACATGACCTGGAAGCTGTACGCCAGCTCCCTCGGCCAATAAAGCGAGATGAGCGCCGCAACCCCAGAGTTGGTCATGACTGAACCTAATGGTCAGGGGTCCCTTTACCTTTTACCTTTGCCAGCTTACTATCACAGACTGTCAGCTGATCCTAATAAAATGGGTATGATGGTTACTTAGCTGCATGCAAAAATACCAACCTCGAAAATGCTGTTTTATTTTCACAAGCAAACACCTCAAAACCACAAACTGCTGCAGAAATATGGGGGCCTGAATTTAAGATTGTAAAAATAAGAGACTGAGAGAAATCAGAATGGACAAGCTTGCCCATTCCTTGCAGGGGTCAATTACCCCCTTCCCTCTTGTGCCGTTAAGGTTTTGTTACATATAATTGTACTATACAGAATAGTTTGCTTCTAACTTCCAGCATGGTTCTGTGGCTTAATAGGCAATGACATTAGTTATCTTATATGGCCCTCTGCTGCCAGCTTTCAAAATTACAAGGGCTTTAAAAAAAAAAAGTTCATTTAAAGATATTTAAGATTCTCCCCTTTTCTGCTGCTGATACTGTTGTCAGGGCACAGAGAGTCACCTTATAAGGACTCAGCTACACAGCTGCAGGTTTTTGTTTTTTTAATTGAGAATATGGCTTTATTTATTGCTAGGACTTTTCCATCCTGCCTTAGCTCTTTGAAGAGCCTCCAAGGCAATAGAATAATTTCTGAAATCTCCAGCTTGTGTCCCTTGTGAGAAAAGCTAATCATGGCTTCCCCCCCTTTGGTAATTTAATCAGGGGATGCAACATTACTTCGTATGATACAGAATCCTATGTGCAATTCTGGTAGATTGTTGTTGTTGTTTAGTCGTTTAGTCGTGTCCGACTCTTCGTGATCACATGGACCAGAGCACACCAGGCACGCCTGTCTTCCACTGCCTCCCGCAGTTTGCTCAAACTCATGCTGGTAGCTTCGAGAACACTATCCAACCATCTCGTCCTCTGTCGTCCCCTTCTCCTTGTGCCCTCCATCTTTCCCAACATCAGGGTCTTTTCCAGGGAGTCTTCTCTTCTCACGAGGTGGCCAAAGTATTGAAGCTTCAGCTTCACAATCTGTCCTTCCAGTGAGCGCTCAGGGCTGATTTCCTTCAGAATGGATAGGTTTGATCTTCTTGCAGTCCATGGGACTCTCAAGAGTCTCCTCCAGCACGTGGGATTTCCTCATTCTTCCATCCTTGTGCTAGCAAGGATGTATGCCACTGTTGTAGCATACATGAATAAATTCTTTATTTTTCTTGGCAGGTCTTGTCCTACAATCCCTAACAAAAATGCTTCTGGGTTGTTGTTTTTTTGGGTTTTTTTTGGTTTTTTGTTTACAAATGTCACTTTAAACATTCTTTTCAATTCATTATATATCATTTCCCTTTTTTTTTTTAAATTTCTCTACATTCCCACCACATATGGTAAAAAGTCCCTTCTTTTTCTTTACATTTCCAACATATGTTTGTCTCATGTTCACCTTTGGTCAGTCTCCATTGGGCAGCTTAAGGCTGGGGGCAGCTTCCTTCCAGGCCCCTATGGGGCAGTGTCTCTTTGGCACCTCTCTTTGGGGCAGGGGTGGGACAGCTCAGAGACCAGGGGCGCAGCAGCAGCTGCCCAGAGGACTCCCAAGGAGAGGGGGGAGGAGAAGCGACTGAGGGAACACCCCACAAGGGACGGTGTTTGAAAAAGGGTGAGGCTGCCAGTTTGGTAGGCAAAGCTTATCAAAGGGTGACAGAACTGGGCTCCTGATCTCCACAGGGGTGTCACAGAAAGAATATACAGTGGTACCTCTGGTCATGAATTTAATTCATTCCGGAGGCCTGTTCTTAACCTGAAACTGTTCTTAACCTGAAGCACCACTTTAGCTAATGGGGCCTCCTCCTGCTGCTGCTGCACAATTTCTGTTCCCATCCTGAGGTAAAGATCTTAACCCGAGGTAGAAGAAGAAGAAGAGGAGTTTGGATTTGATATCCTGCTTAATCACTACCCGAAGGAGTCTCAAAGCGGCTCACATTCTCCTTTTCTCTTTCTCCCCCACAACAAACACTCTGTGAGGTGAGTGGGGCTGAGAGACTTCAGAGAAGTGTAACTGGCCCAAGGTCACCCAGCAGCTGCATGTGGAGGAGCGGGGAAGCGAACCTGGTTCCCCAGATTACGAGTCCACTGCTCTTAACCACTACACCACACTGGCTCTCTACTACTTCCGGGATAGTGGGGTCTGTAACCCTAAGTGTTTGTAACCTGGGGTGTTCGTAACCAGAGGTACCACTGTAGTTGGTCAAGGGAGCCGTGGAGTCTAAAAGGTTGAAAACCTCTGCTGTAAAGGAAGAATTAAGAGAGTCTGTGTACTGGTCCAGTAAACACTTCTGCTGCGCCACCAGCAACAGTTCTCTTTGCAGAGCATGAATTAAGTCCAGTGCAGAGATTCTTGTTGCAGTACAAGCTTCAGAGTCTCGGCAGCAAAGAAATAACGACACAGGGAAGCCTGTCTTTCCAAAGACAGGTTTATTGCAGAAAGATAACAGAAACACCTCCGGAGCTTTCAGACATTTTTGCTTCACGCCCCCAGGCAGAGAAAACAAACACTCTTTATATACTGAGCAACTTAACAACTTAACGAGCTTGACTACTTAAAGTCACATGACATTGCTAACTTGCCAGCGTCTTAGGTTTCACACCCTAACAACCCCTCTCGCTGGCAATACAAAAACAAAATTACTTCAGACCCATTTCTTCACAAAAGTTTTCATGCCGCTGAAACCCAAGCAGTTTTGTAAAACCATCAGCTTGATTTTCATGACTGGGACAGTAATTTAATTTAACAATTCCTTCTTTTACCGTTTGACAAACATTTTGAAAGCGGATATCCAAATGTTTTGTACGACCTTTAAACTGCCCATTTTGTGCTAACTTAAGACACGGTTGATTATCACTCCATACAGTGATTGGAGTGATGGCCTTTTCATACATCTCTTGTGCCAAGCATTTGTAAAATTCTAGATCTCTACATAACTCAGATAAGGCACAGAACTCAGCTTCTGTTGACGACAAAGCAATCAGGTTCTGTTTCTTGGATCTCCACCCAATCAGAGAGTTACCAAATTTTATTACACAGCCAGACACTGATTTTCTATCTTTTAAATTTGCCCAATCACTATCTGCCCAAGAAGTAACCTGTGCTTGTCCTTCCGAACATAATTCAAGGCAAAAATCTTTGGTGTATTGTAAATATCTTAACACTCTTTGAATTCCTTTCCATGCATTTACACTAGGTTTTGAAGCTTCTCTGCTGAGTAAGTTAACAGCGTAAGCAATATCTGGTCTACTCCATTGCGAAAGATGAAGTAAGCTTCCCAGTGCTGACTGAAAGATTTCAGCACGCTTGAATTCAGCACTATCCTTGAACTCATTGTCTTTTACAAAACCCATTTCCATTGGTGTTCTAACACCTGCACACTCCGTCATGCCAAACTTTTTCAACATTTGCAATATCTTGCCTTTTTGATTCAGTAGAAAACTGCCATTTTTGGTCCTATCTATCTGAACACCAAGATAGACCTTCACATCACCAAGATTTTTAACTTTGAAGTGTTTATTTAACTCTTTGGCTAGTTTTTTTACTTGTTCTTGTGTCTTTGAAGTATAAATCAGGTCATCTACATAAACAAGCAAAGATTCTTGAGCATCTCCTGAACCTCTGTAATATAAGCAATTGTCAGCCTTGCTCCTGCTAAAACCAATGCCTACCAAAACGTCGTTCAAACACTCATTCCAATTACGAGCAGATTGCTTGAGTCCATAAATAGATTTATGTAGTTTCCATACCTGATTTGATTTACCAACTTTCAATCCTGGCGGTAGCTCCATATAGAGCTCTTCAGCCAAGTCTGAATGAAGATAAGCTGTAGAGACATCAAATTGATTCACTTTGAACCCTTTCTGAGCAGCAACTGCTAATAGTGCCCGTAGGGTTTCACTCCTTGAAGTGGGTGCATAGACTTCGGAATAATGTAACCCCTTTCTTTGCGTAAAACCTCGAGCTACAAGCCTTGCTTTGTACTCTGGTTTCCCCATTGCTGTTGTCTTTATCCTGTACACCCACCTACAACTTACTGCCTTGGTACCTTCTGGCAGTTTGGTGATGGAAAACACACCCAGTTCTTTCATAGAATTCAACTCCTTTTGCATGGCCTCACGCCACCTACTGGCCTCCTCTTGAGGTAATTGCTCAACCTCCTCAAAACTTTCAGGTTCGCAATTTGCCAAACCAGCCCAAACACTAATAGCTTGGTACCTTTCAGGAGGTTTACCTTTGTTGGTACGCTTGGAACGTCTTAACAGTTCCTGCGATGTTCCTTCAGTTTCCCCCTCTGACCCAGAATCACTAGTCGTCACCTGTTTGTCACTAGTAGTTGAAGAACTTTCTGATTCTGACTTTACACGTCTCTCTTGCTGTACAGGTGAACTTTTAGAACTAGAAGATTCTGACTTTACACTTCTCTCTTGCTGTACAGGTGAACTTTGAGAGCTAGAAGATTCTGACTTTACAGACTTGGGTGAAGTAGACGATTTCTCACCCTCGTCCTCAGACTCAAATTCCTCAGCCTGTTCTGGAACTAATACCTGCCCTGGGGCCTGAGTTTCATTGCTACTGTTCACCACATCAAATAGTATGTCAGGATTTCCATGAATTTTATTCCAACCATCCTGTTCACAAAATTCCGCACTTCTGCTGATTGTGATTTTCGTTTGATTGCCTTCTACATTCACAAATCTCCAACCTTTTGTGTTTGCTTGATAACCACAGAAAAACATTTCTATAGATCTAGGATCGCCTTTCCTACGTTGTGCCCTAGGCACCAGCACATAAGCACGACATCCAAAAACTCTTAAATGATCAATTTTTGGTTTTTTTCCAAATAGCATGAAGTAAGGAGTGTTGCCTACTGTGCTATTGTACACTCTGTTAAAAGTATAATTCGCATACAGTGCAGCCTCAGCCCAAAAACGCTGTGGAAGTCCAGAATCAAACAGCAAAGCAGCAATGGCTTCCTGTAATGTACGAAATTTTCTTTCGGCAACTGCATTCTCCTGTGGTGAATAGGGATTGGTAAGTCTATGAACTATACCTTTCCTTTTTAACCACGTCTCCAGCGTGTGGTTCACATATTCCCCACCACGATCTGATTGTATTTTACGTACCCTGGTGTCAAATTTACATTCAACTTCTTCAATCCAATCCATCAGGATGGAAGCTGCTTGTGATTTTTCTTTCAGAAAGAAAACCCAACTAGCCCTTGAAAAATCATCCACCAAAATTTGCATAAATCTCGCACCTCCAAGCGATTTGACTGGCATAGGGCCACACACGTCTGTGTGCACAAGTTCAAAGGGTTTCTTGCTTACTCTATCAGATCTAGGATAGTTACATGTCTTAACCTTAGCATGTTTACAAGCACAACAATCCAGAAAATTTGGACAGGGTTTAATGTTACACCCCTCAGCTAAATCTGGCATCTTGCTTACATACTTAAAGCATATATGAGCTAACCTTCTGTGTAGTAGATGTGCACAACCTGTATGAGGAGCCTTATTTACACACTTAGCTTGCGCTTCACCTGTTGAACATCTACCTGCTGCTAACTGCTCTTCATCCAAAACAAAAAGCCCATCCTCACAGGGAATTTTAACTAGCTCCTTCCCCTGTTTTGAAATGGTGCACACATCATTTTCAAACTCAACCTTAAAACCACTTTTTACCAGGCATGACACACTCAAAAGTCCATTCTTCATTCCTGGAAGAACAAAAACAGGAAGGTTAGTTTGCAAACAGTTAACATAAATTGTGCCTTTAAGGTTCATTTCTCGTTTACTATTGTCTGCTATAGTCACAGTTTTTGCAACTGCCAATGTCTTGCAGTTCATCAAGCTGCCACTAGATGTCGCTGGAACTAAACTGTGACTTGCTCCACTGTCAATTATCCACTTCAAGGTTTGTTGGCTCCTTTTAGGACTCTGTTGTGCTGCCATTGCAGATAGTCCCTTATCAGCACCTGCTCCCCTTCTGGATCGTTGATTCTTGTAGTTCTCATGTCGTCTTCCCCTGTAGCTCCGGAAACTGGCCTTGGACTGTTGAAATTCCTGTTGCTTTTCTGGACACTTTGCTATCAAATGAAATCTGCTGCCACATCGAAAACATGACTTGCTGGCCATAGCAGACACTTGTGAGGCTTCCTTACAGCTCTGCCTGCTAGTTCCCTCACGCTGGGAATTATCTGAACATCCAACCCTTGGGGTATTTGAATTATCAATACGTTTTCGATGATGTTGATATTCTTGCTCACACAATCTACCAGTCACATAATTCATATTCAGCTGGTCCTCTGGCAAAACTTGTAAAGTTAGTACTAAGTTTTCAAACCCTGCATGCAGGCTGCTAAGCAGAGTATAAACTTTAATATTTTCAGGAAAATTCACACCTAGAGATGACAGTCGGTTGAAATACTCAGTCATCTGTGACGTGTGTTCAACCACACTATCCCCTGGCTTCAGTTTCAACTCATACAAAGCACATATAATGTTCACCTTCTCTCCGGGCGTGGCTCTATGGTGAATTCGCCTAAGAGCTTCCCAAATCTCAAATGCAGATCTTAAATTTTCCACATGAGGTAATTGGGAATCGTCTATCGATACCATCAACATGCATCTAGCTTTAGTGTCCATTTTATCATGTTCCCTGTTCTGAGCATGTGCAGCAGCCTGTTGCTCTGCTGTGGCATCTGCTGCAACAGCCACAAACGGCTTTCGCCTCTGGACATAGTCAGCCCACACTTCTTTGGCTTCCAACCAGACTTGAACCCTCTTAGACCACTGCACGTAATTAGCAGAGTTCAACTTTGTAAAGGGAACCTGGAAATTTTCCACTGCCATTCTTGGGGTCTGCTGCTACTCCCTCTGTGTGCCCTTGCTTCTCTTTCCCCTTGGGATTTGTTTTACTCACTTTTCAGACGCCTCCAGCCTCCTCTGAAGCCTTTTAAACTTTTTTTCCTCCGTCTCTTCACTAGCAACCTACCACCGTCCTCTGTTTTTATTAACAAAACAAAAACACAACGGGAGGTCAAGCTAGCCTTTTGCAGCTAATGAAGCTGTAAATCTTCACTTACGCAGCTCTCTCAACTTTCTGCAGCCTCTCAGTTCCTTTAAGAGCTGGATTTACGACCAAGCCGGTCTTCTCTCATCTGAAAGCTGCTTTCACTTTCTCTGCACACAATACAGCTGTAGAAACGTAGAAGGAGCCATAACCTAAGAGAGTCTGTGTACTGGTCCAGTAAACACTTCCGCTGCGCCACCAGCAACAGTTCTCTTTGCAGAGCATTAATTAAGTCCAGTGCAGAGATTCTTGTTGCAGTACAAGCTTCAGAGTCTCGGCAGCAAAGAAATAACGACACAGGGAAGCCTGTCTTTCCAAAGACAGGTTTATTGCAGAAAGATAACAGAAACACCTCCGGAGCTTTCAGACATTTTTGCTTCACGCCCCCAGGCAGAGAAAACAAACACTCTTTATATACTGAGCAACTTAACAACTTAACGAGCTTGACTACTTAAAGTCACATGACATTGCTAACTTGCCAGCGTCTTAGGTTTCACACCCTAACAAGAATGTCATAAGTCAATTGGGTAAAAGGAGGAGGAGGAGGAATACTTTGGAGACTGAGGGGAATTGATCCCAGAGAAGGCAAACTGAAAAAATTGAGGGTTTTTTTTTTGTAATATATAAATGTGAGAAGGTTATCAAAGCAGAAAGAAAGGCTGGAGGCCTACACATATGAAACTGATGCCACAGATAACCAAAATCTCTCCAGGAGATGGCAACCAGGAGGAACATATTAATATTAAAGGCAACAGGGCTTTGGCCACGAGATAAAAACTATTCAGAATGCAGGCTTATTAAACCTGAAGATAGGATATCTGGATGAAATTGGAGGACATCTGCAGCCTAGCTATTGACTGATGCTTATAGATAGATTAGTCAGACAGGAAATTATAGGAACGTAACAGTAATTACATTGCAGACTCAAAAATGCTCACTGCTTAATCTATAGTCGAGATGTTTATCACATCAAAGCAGAACCTGAATTGGTTGGATGGTGATACGGTGCTGGAATAATTAAGTGTAAACATATTTCAGATTAAAGTATTGTAGCAGTTTATGCTAATTTCTCAAACTTTTTAATTGCCCTGTAGTAAGTTATAAATTGAAACTGGTGAAACATATGGTAAAATGTTGGATGAAAGTCCATAAGAAGCATGCATATAAACGATCAGAGGCCAAGCAAATTTGATTTGTAGGAATTTTTTTTTAAGCTGTTAATAATACACTATATAGATAAGAGTCAAATTGGGAAGAGATATGAATATTTTTTTCTCTAATCCAATGCTGTACTGGGTTTATTTCATTTATTCATTCATTAAATTCATATACAGCGCTTCGTTGAAAGAGCACAGGGCAGTTTATAACTTTGTTGGCATCTGTCTGTCTTGAGAGACAATGGAGTGCACCTCCAGGGGTGAAGTCAAACTGCTGCATTAGCAACATCAATGTGACTTCCCCGAGGTGCAAGCCTGGGTAGCATGTATGGAGGTCATCTGGAGGCAGTGGCGTAGCGTGGGGGGTGCCGGGGGTGCCGGCCGCACCGGGCGCAACATGGGGGGGCGCTCGCACTCGCAGCTCTCTGCCCCTAGGGAAGAGGGGGCACAAATTACTTGCCTTGCCCCGGGTGCTGACAACCCACGCTACGCCACTGTCTGGAGGCTGCACCTCACTGACAGAACATCTGCTTTTCATGCACGAGGTCCTAGTTTTCAACCTGTGCCATCTCCAGCCAGGGCTTGGAGAGACTGTAACCCTGGTGAGCTACTGTCAGTTACTGCAGACAATACTGAGCTAGATGGAGCAATGGTCTGACTCAGTACAGTCGTACCTTGGAAGTCGAGCGGAATCCATTCTGGAAGTCCATTCGACTTCTGAAATGTTCGGAAACCAAAACACAGCTTCTGATTGGCTGCAGGAAGCTGCAGAAGCCCCATCGGACGTTTGGCTTCCAAAGTACGTTCGAAAACCGGAACACTCACTTCTGGTTTTCAGTTGTTTGGGAGCCAGAATGTTCGACTCCCAAGGCGTTCAAGAGCTGAGGTACGACTGTACAGTCATACCTTGGGTTGAAGTTGCTTCAGATTGAGCACTTTCAGGTTGCACTCTGTGGCGACCCGGAAGTAACGCAACATGTTACTTCCGGGTTTCACCGCTCACGCATGCGCAGATGGTCAAAATGACATCACACGAATGCGCAGAAGCGGCAAATTGTGACCCGCGCATGCGCAGATGCGGGTTGCGTTCGCTTCAGGATGCGAACAGGGCTCCGGAACGGATCCCATTCGTATCCAGAGGTACCACTTTATATGGCAGCTTCACAGGTCCCTAAAATGTATTTATTACACTTGTTTACAGCCCACTTTTGAGGAGACAAATCTCTCCAAAGTGGATTACCCAAAAAAATGCAGACTCACAAACTGCCCTCAGAAGTAGACTCCCTAAGCCAAAGGCTAATTTAGTATGTTCTTTCTCCCCCCTCCCTCCCATCTTCTCTGTTGATTCAGCTCTCTTTTTGAAAAATAGGGGGATGAGGTGTTGCATATGGGCTTTCTGGCTGAGCTGATATTCTAAGTTGCAGCAAAGACATGAGGAAAGACACTCCTTGCTGAGTGTAAATAGCAGTGTGTTCAACAGTTAAAGTGTTGCAATGCAACCAGAACTTCAAGCATATTTTGCAAAGCCCATTAGATAATTAAAATAGCTCATCTGGCGTTAACCAAACAGGTCAGGAGATGTGCTGTGGCATCTTATCTGTGCTCCCCCCCATCCATTAACGAAAGGTCTGGATGAAGTAAACCTGAGATGTCATTGTAACAGACAAAACAAATGAGAATGGATTTGTTGCTCTTTCGGTTGCATACGAAAACAACTAGCGTTTCTCGCTGGTGAAGAATGAGGGATGGTGTTATGTACTGAGTTGAATAGGATCCAAAATGCAGCAGTATGATTGGTCCTAGAACAATAGGATCCAAAAGGCAGCAGTCTGATTGGTCCTAGAACAATAGGATTCAGAATGCAGCAGTCTGATTGGTCCTAGAACAATGCAGCAGTATGACTGGTTGGCAGGAACTACCCAATCATGCTCCAGATAGAAGTGAATCCACAACCTGATTGGCTTACAGTAGAATTCCGGAATTAGCCAATCAGGTGCAGCCCATTGTGTAAATAATGTATATAAAGCAGATACTTTGAGGGGACTTTCATTCATTCCTCCTCACCACTATGAGCTGAATAAAGAGCATGAAATCACTTTGCGACTCTGAGTATATTTCAGATGGAGAGTAGATGATTTGGTTTAGATAAATGTTCCATTTTTAAAAAATCCTATAAGGAGCAATTTATAGCCCAAATCAATGTACTGACAGCAACCAGCTCTGTTTTTTTTATTTCCATCAGATCCAGAGGCATCTACCCAATCCCTAAATGAACAATTGAGCACAGATACGATATGGGCCGGATGAGGGCCAACAAACTGAGCAAAAACATGGCCCACGGCTCAGGAGTTTGAAAAATGAGGTGAAACGTTTTGTCCAAGGTGGGTGGGTATAGCATTTCATCCTAAATGTGTGATTAAAAATAATTAAGCAGTGCTATTATGGTGCCTTCTGCTTACTCTGTTTTCTTGGTTTCTGTCAGCTGTTCTCCTCACAAACAAGTCCCCCCCCATGAGTTTATGCCTCTCTTCAAAATTAAATTCTACCCACCGTACAAAACCAATTTTGATCTCTTTTCCTGCCTCCTTAGGTGGGAAGCAAGTATTGATCTGCCCTGCAAGAATCTCACCCCACCTCTTTTTTGCTTTCAGCCATTTCCTCACCTGTTCCACTAGCTAAAAAAACCAAAACACTAAAAAAAAAAAAAAAACTTGAACAACATCCTTGGTGGGGGGGCAAGTAGTTTCAAGAATGCAGAAACTGCCAAAGGGATTCTTTTATGCCGAATTGCCTTCAGATGTTCAGAAAATTGTAGACAATGCGAGGCCTTCTAGATGTTGAACTCCAACTTTCTCCATCTGTGTCCACTGTAGAGCGCCTCTATGAATGGACCTTGTGTCTTTCTTTCAGTGACGTAGGGCTGCCATTCATCCATCACCAGGATTTCAAAGGCAGAAGTGACATGGTCACGAAAGGTGGATCATAGAGAAGTCAACCAAAAACTGTGTTTCTTTAGCATTTTCGTTAAAAAAAAGGCGCTCATCAACCTTGGGGTTTGTCTAAACAAAGCTCAACAGTTTGGGTGGTCTCCAATTTTTTTCTCAAGGTGTTCTGGTTTTTATACGGCAACCCTAAGAGAACGTCACTTTTAGAATAGCAGTCCTATTACAAAAAGACACCTTTCTATGCAAAACAGCCGTTTCCTAATTCAAAAATTTTGGTGTCTTCTCAGGAAAAGCTCAACAACTTCCGGGGTGCCCTGGATTTTACTTTTTGAAATATGTCAACCCTAAGTCACATATACAGTGGTACCTCAGGTTAAGGACTAAATTTGTTCTGGAGGTCCATTCTTAACCTGAAACTGTTCTTAACTTGAAGCACCACTTTAGCTAATGGGGCCTCCCACTGCTGCCGCGCTGCCGGAGCACGATTTCTGTTCTCATCCTGAAGCAAAGTTCTTAACCCGAGGTTATATTTATGGGTTAGCGGAGTCTGTAACCTGAAGCGTATGTAACCCGAGGTATCACTGTAATTATAACTCAGTACCACATAAGTAGTTCCATGTTCACCAACACCAGTAAACAAATGCTCTTGAATTTCCCCTTCCTCTTCTTTACTATTTAGCAGGAGGATAAAAATTGATGTGGGATTTGGGGGCAGAGGAACCTTTGCCCAGGGTCCCCTAAAACGTGGAATAGCCTCTGATGGTTATGAATGCTGGCTAAGCTCTGGCAGCCATCTTCCATGTTGGGGAAAAAGACTGAGAGTTCCCTATCAACAGGAGCAAAGGAGTGAGAAGTAAGTTCTGGAGGGTGAGAGCCTTTTGGGGGTGGTGAATGCCCCCACATAACTCACTCTTCCCCGCCAAGGTTTGCCAACTCCTAATATACAAACCCTGAGATAGAAAGTCACCTGGTGGTTCAGTGTGGAAGTCCTTTGCATTTGGCCTGGGGTGAAGTGGAGGACCGTGGTTGACATTTGATCCCACAGTCTTATTTTAGCACCATACTTCATGCCAGTTTTCACTTCCTTTCATTTGGTGTTTCACAAGAGGATAAATACCCCCAGGTGACCTTCATTTTCTGCTATTAGTTATTTCATATACTGTACCTCTGTCAGGTTATCTCTTATTCATCACCTCTCTTGGCTAAGCAGTCATATCATTTTAATTTCACCTTAGATGGAAGAATTTCTTCCATGTGCCTCGTTGCATCGGCTGTGCCTGCCTGTTTTATCGGGACTGTATCCTTCTGCAAAGAGATGACAAGGAGCCTGCAGTCAATGTAAAAGCATGTCATTGGCTGGCAGGAAGGCTTTACAATCCCCTTCTCTCCCTCATTTTGGCCAAAATCTTTCTTCCTTTTAATGAAGGCTTGGTTAATAATATAAGCAAAGATTCCAACGTTTGTCTTAGGGCAGTGCCTTTAGGTCACCCAGCTAGATGGAAGCAGAGGACAGTAACATTGTCCTATTTGCTAAGGGTATGCAACAACTCAATACACTGAATAAATTGGGGTGATTTGGTGTAGTATTTCACATTACTGAGTCATGCTATGCTGATAACAAGATGGGAGGGATGCGGGTGGCGCTGTGGTCTAAACCACTGAACCTCTTGGGCTTGCCGATCAGAAGGTCGGCGGTTCGAATCCCCGTGATGGAGTGAACTCCCGTTGCTCTGTCCCAGCTCCTGCCAAACTAGCAGTTCAGAAGCACGCCAGTGCAAGTAGATAAATAGGTATCACTGCAGCGGGAAGCTAAACGGCATTTCTGTGTGCTTTGGCTTCTGTCACGGTGTTCCATTGCACCAGAAGTGGTTTAGTCATGCTGGCCACATGACCCGGAAAGCTGTCTGTGGACAAACGCTGGCTCCCTTGGGCTGAAAGCAAGATGAGCACCGCAACCTTATAGTCACCTTTGACTGGACTTAACTGTCCAGGGGTCCTTTATCTTTTTTTTTACCTCAATAATAAGATACGCTGAGGTGCATCAGCGAATGCCCAACTTTTTGCCTTGTTTCCTCCCCATAAAGTTGATAAAGATATCACCCTAATATGGATTTGGGATTTTTTCTTATGTGCCAGCACAGCTCCCTTTTTTCATTCATATAAAGTCCACTGACTTCACCAAATCACCTTGAAAGAACGGCGGATGATGGAACCAAGTGATAACACCATCCTAAATCTGCGCTGGGGCATGTTTTGCAAAATGTGTGCCAACCTTCTCATTGTCCAAAACTTTGAACAACAAAGACCTCTCAATTAAACTTCGCCACCCTGATCTTATTCTCAGGAGCTTGAAAGGGCAGGCAAAATGTTAATCAGAAGTCAATTACAGTCTGATGTGATGAAGAAGTGACCTGGCTGAACTTGGTTTCATGAGCCCTCAAATGACATTAATAACTTGTAACACTTGCTGAATGGGTAAAAATAAATTTCATTTGTAACGCAGAAAGAAGCACAGGTTACAAAAGCTGTTATTGCTACTTCCATCAGTGCCTGCTAATTAAATGTTGTGACTCTTGCACTTATGGGAACTGTGCTGTGCTGATTTTGAAGATCTGGTTGGGTGGAGAGGGCACTGAAATGGCTGCACATGTGGGAGGAAGGAACCATGTTGAAAGTGCTTGTAGCTTTGCGAGATTTTTGTGAAAGTACAAAACATGCATGACTTTGACCATTTCTCCCCAAGACACCCTTAAATGGCCGCTGGGACCATATAACACAGCTCCTAAAGGATCTTCACTGGTTACTCGTACATTTCCAAGCACAATTCAGAGTGTTGGTGCTGACCTATAAAGCCCTAAACGGCCTCAGCCCAGTATACCTGAAGGTTTGCTGTATCCGAATATTTTAGCCACCTGCCAGACAGGCTTGGCTTGGCTTGGAACAGCTAGCAGAGGCCTCTGCTGTCCTGCTTAAAGAGAACTCAGAAGCTCTCTCAAGTCACTATAATTGTATTAAGCGTATGACGCAAATTGCTCTAGACAGGCATTGTGGATGTTTTCAGGGATCAATATATGAAACAGTAAAAATCTGACAGAAGGGAGGAAAAAAGGCATGCTAAGTGTACAGTCGTATCTGTTTATATGAGATGTGTTCAGCTTCTTCAAGCTGCCAAGACAAAATGAGATGGAAGAATTTCACAGCATGTTTTCACCTCTAGCAAAAGAAACCCTTTTGGTTATTATTATTTTTTGCATCCCTTGCGATGGAATTTGCAGTGGGGATGTGGCAGGGGGCAGTGTTGGAAAGGAAAAGGAATGTATACCCACTTCTGAAGCAACTGGACTTAAATTCCCTATCCGATCCAGTTGTTTATTTATAATTTTTATTAAATTTTCATATTTTACGTTACAGGTGAAACCTCTTGCATTATACCATACACTTATTAAATCCGCCCTCCCCTTCCAAGGTTCATTGGACTTTTCCATCCATTCCTGCATATTTTGATATATGCACCTAATTCTATTCTCCTATCTTACATCACTTTGGTATTTATTATACTGTTGAATTCACTTTAATACTGCCAGAATTTTCAACTGCACACAATTGTTTTTGATAAGCTCAACAACAAAAATCCCACTCCTCCTTAAATACCTGCTCTTCTTGCTCCCTTATTCTACTTGTGAGACCTGCTAATTCTGCATATTCTAACATCTCAAGTTGCCGATCCTCCTCGCTAGGGACCTCCCGCACTTTCCATTTTCAGGGCTAGCGAAATCCAGTTGTATGCAGTTGACGAGCTGGGTCAGAACGTCGAGGCACATCCAGCATGACCTTGACATCTGGATATGCGACAGTAGGCACGCCCATGCTCATTGCATTGCTTTCAAATGACATGCATACTCAAAAGCAGGGGAGACCTCCAGCCTACAGGCCAATAATGTTCCACTGGCCATTCTGAGCTCACTAAGGAGTCCAAGTTAGTTTACTAGGCCATTTTCCCCAAACCTTGCCCATGTCAAGTGATGGGCGGGATCCAATTCTGCTGGGGTCTGCTTCATTCGTGCGTTCCCCATCTGGGATGAAGCAGAGCTAGTTAGCCTGCAGGACTGAACTCTCCACTCATCAGCTGGTGGATTAAATCCTGCTGGGTGCTGCTTTGGCAATGTCTTCCCTATGGGTTCAGTCCTGCTGGTTGCTGATTTATCAGTGTGTTCCCTGCAGGGGATACAGGGCAGAGCAGAAAGCAATGCCTTCCTTAACCCCTAGCCAGAGACTATTTATGTTTTGGATAGGATACCCTCCAACATTTCTCTGATGAAAATAGGAATGGCTTATTCAATACAATATGATACCATATGATACGATACAATACCCCACCCATCCAGGGGTGAACGAAGGCATTGCGACACCCGGGGCGGGGCATTGCTACGTAGGGCGCATGTGTGGTGTCGTTACATACGATGCATGTGCTGTACGTAGCGACGGCGCACATACACTATACATAGCAGGTTGCCGGCGGCGCTGCTCAAGTGCCGTACAGACGGTTCTGGGATCCTCTGCTTGCAGCTGCTGGGTGACCTTGGGCTAGTCACACTTCTCTGAAGTCTCTCAGCCTCACTCACCTCACAGAGTGTTTGTTGTGGGGGAGGAAGGGAAAGGAGATTGTTAGCTGCTTTGAGACTCCTTAGGGTAGTGATAAAGCAGGATATCAAATCCAAACGCCTCTTCCTCCTCTTCCTCTTCTTCTTCTCAAAAATTGTTACAAAAATGCGATTTTTTTGGGTTGACTTGGCTCAGATCCAGGACAAAGCACCACATTTTGGAAATCGGCCACATTCCACCTTTGAAATCCCGGTAATGTCTGGGAAAATCCGGGCGTATGGCTGCTCTAGATGCTGGGGAAACTAGATTCCTATGGGGCTTTCATACCTGGTATGCTGCTGCATTGGCTGAAATCTAAAGCATAATGAAAAGACCATCTCCATTTCTCCTGCTGTAATATTGAGTTTTGTCCTCAGACAGGCAGGCAGGCATACAGCTTGACACATGCTGGCCAGTGATGATCACCATTGGTCTTAGGAAAATCCCATGTTGAATGCCCTATACAGACAAAATGGTCACATTCCACTCACATGCAGATTTGATGTATGAGTGTTTACATCCATATGGGGCTGAAGAATTGATGCTTTTGAATTATGGTGCTGGAGGAGACTCTTGAGAGTCCCATGGACTGCAAGAAGATCAAACCTATCCATTCTGAAGGAAATCAGCCCTGAGTGCTCACTGGAAGGACAGATCGTGAAGCTGAGGCTCCAATACTTTGGCCCCCTCATGAGAAGAGAAGACTCCCTGGGAAAGACCCTGATGTTGGGAAAGATGGAGGGCACAAGGAGAAGGGGACGACAGAGGACGAGATGGTTGGACAGTGTCTTCGAAGTTACCAGCATGGGTTTGACCAAACTGTGCGAGGCAGTGGAAGACAGGAGTGCTTGGCGTGCTCTGGTCCATGGGGTCACGAAGAGTCGGACACAAATAAATGACTAAACAACAACAACAAAATTATCTGAAGTTGCTGCCAGATGCCATCTGCAGTTTCTGCTTTCATCTGAAGAATTCTGAGGGAATGCTAAAAGAGTTTTGAGAAAACCTAGCAAAATTTCTTAAAGTTGTGGAGGAATGGCAGCAAAGGGAAATTCTATGCATATACAGACATTCTTCCTCAGGCAAATGACTCGATCATTTCTTTGGCGGGGGCAGATTTTTGCTTCTCCAGGTGTTGCCTCTTATCTGAACCAATATAATTTCAAGTTTCAATATTTTACATGGCTCTTTGGAAACGGCGGTTCAAGTCAACAATGGAGTTTGGAAACACTTTTCAATCACTCTCAGCAAAAAAAAGCATTCCTGCAAATTATTTTTTCCTTCACTTCCACAGAAAGTGTTCTTTAGGCAGTGAACTCATTATCTCTCAAAGACTGTAGCAGCTAGAAGTCGAGACTGTAGCAGTTGGAAATCTCTTATTTTTTGCTGGGAAAAAATGAGACAGCAGTAATTGCTTTTGTGGATTCTCAATACATAGACCACTCCAATCTTCACCTGAAACTCTAAATGAAATGTGCATATATGTCTGCCTGTCTGTCTGTCTCTCTCTCTCTCTCTCTCTTTCTCTCTCTGTGTGTGTGTGTGTGAGAGAGAGAGAGAGAGAGAGAGAGAGAATGAATTTGATTTAGAGTTTCATATTCATTGAGGAACAGCAGGGGCATATCTGCAGAGTTATTTCTGTATGCCAGTGTTATTTTACAACCAAACAATTAAGATTTTAGAAATACATTACCCAACCTTTAAAGCAATTTAGAAGCTGCATTTCAATGGGTTCCTATCACAACTGGTGTGTAGCCCAGTCTGCCTTATGGCAAGTCTATGTAGAGGAAGATTGGATTATTTCTATGGTAAACAGCCAGGTTATCCAAACAGGTAAATGAGAATTGTAACCAGAGGCTCAAAGTTCCATTAAAATGCCCTTGTTTTAATCAAACATTAGGCAAATGGTTGACTGGCTCTCTCTCTCAAATGTCCTAAAGGTGGAGCTCAAGTACAAGTTTGCAGCTGATCAGATTTTACAATAAAACCATGTGCACCACTATCTTTTCTAGTAAGTACTATAACTGAAATCCAAAGATCTATGGAACTAGTTCTGCATTCTTGCGGGGGACTATGAGAATGTGATTCTCAAACAGCAGCCCCTTACTAATATCCCATGGGAAGCCACCATTAAAAGTGAGAAGATGTTGTGTTATTCACACAGCAAAAGACCAAAGATATGCTGGGCATGCCCAAATCCTTGTGTACTCTTAAAGTAGTCCTGTGGATCCCGGCATGTGTTCGTTTTTGTAAACCACTTCAGTGCAAAACCAGATTGATCCAGTCTTAAAGGTAAAGGTAAAGGGACCCCTGACCATCAGGTCCAGTCGTGGCCGACTCTGGGGTTGCAGTGCTCATCTCGCTTTATTGGCCGAGGGAGCCAGCGTACAGCTTCCAGGTCATGTGGCCAGCATGACTAAGCCGCTTCTGGCGAACCAGAGCAGCACACGGAAACACCATTTACCTTCCCGCCAGAGCGGTACCTATTTATCTACTTGCACTTTGACGTGCTTTTGAACTGCTAGGAGCAGGGACTGAGCAACAGGAGCTCACCTTGTTGCTGGGATTCAAATCACCGACCTTCTGACTGGCAAGTCCTAGGCTCTGTGGTTTAACCCACAGTGCCACTCGCGTCCGATCCAGTCATAGCCTGTTATTTAAAAGAAAACAGGGCGATACTGGCCCCACCTCAAGCTGCAGTTTGCCCCACTAAGGCTTCTCCCACTTTCTCCCCTAGAACAGAGGTTTTCAACCTTTTTGAGTCCATGGCTCCCTTGACCAACTGCATTCTTTCTGCAGGACCCCTGTGGGGCTCAGGAGCCCAGTTATGTCACCCCTTGCCTGCAGAGCTGGCAATCTCTCACCCTTTTTGGAACACTCTCCTTTGTGGAGGGTTCCTTCAGCCTCCTTTCCTCTCCCCTCTCCTTGGGATTCCTCTGGGCAGTTGCAGCTGCCACCCCTGGTCTCTGAGTTGCCCCCCCTGCTCCAAAGAGAGGTGCCCCACACTGCCCCACAGGGGCCTGGGAAGCACCTCCTGGTCAACCCCAGAGACACCGTTCACCTATGGAGCTTATAGCCAGGCCTGCTGCAATAAACAGCTGTGCAAGCCTTTGGGAGGCAGTGATGCAAGAGGGCATCAGAGGAAGGAGGGAAGGAAAGAGGGACAGAGGCTAGGGTTGCCCACGGCACCCCTGACCACCATTCAAGGCACCCCAGGGTGCCAAGGCACACTGTTTGAAAACCACTGCCCTAGAATGTCTAGTCCTTGCAGGCATCACACTAAACAGCAGACAGATACGGCCTATGCCTCTTTTGTTGACTACAGTGGTACCTCGGGTTACATACGCTTCAGGTTACATATGCTTCAGGTTACAGACTCCGCTAACCCAGAAATATCACCTCGGGTTAAGAACTTTGCATCAGGATGAGAACAGAAATCGCGCGGCGGTGGCAGTGGGAGGCCCCATTAGCTAAAGTGGTGCTTCAGGTTAAGAACAGTTTCAGGTTAAGAACAGACCTCCAGAACGAATTAAGTTCTTAACCCGAGGTACCACTGTACCTTCATGTAAAAGGTTTGCTTCCAACAGTAAAACCACTCTCCGTATCGGAAACTCCCACTGACTTCAGCGGGATAAAATGTGCATAAGATTGCAGCCTTGATCATCTAGACCAGGGTCCCCCAAACGTGGGTCTTTAGCTGTTTTGGGACTACAACTCCCATCATCCGTAGCTAGCAGGACCAGTGGTCAGGGAGGATGGGAATCGTAGTTCAAAAACAGCTGGGGACCCGGGTTTGGGAAACCCAGAGCTAGATGGCTGTGGCTTTCATGCTGACATTGCCGGGGAAACTGCATGACTAGCCGTTATCGATATTTTGCAATTCTCAGAGAGTCCAAGACTCTTCTTGAATCAAGAGTGGCAGGTTTTACCAGTTTCCACTAGTCTACAAATAATTTAGCAAAGTGGTTTAAGTGTAGCGAATTTTGCCTAAGTGCAATGGGAGGGCGGAAACAATGGAGGTGGCTGAAACAATCGTAGAGGTCCCATTCAGGTTTATGTTTCTGGATAAGCAAGGCAAACAAGTTCTAAACCAGCCCTTCAGTCTTATATCCACCCCTCAAGATTCTTACTAGGCCACACACCCTGTCCCAGGGCTGCATCCCTCACTCCCTTGCTTTGCATCCTCCAGGAGGTCCCCCCCCCCGGCTGGACTACATCCTTGAACTCTTGCTTGCATGGGAGATATAAGGTAGCCTACTGTTCAAAGGTAAATTTCACATTTGTTGCACTGTCCAATTTTACCTCTGGCAAGTGACTCTCAGATGTCCAGTGGCATCTCAGGCTGAAAAAGTTCCCCCACCCTGCTATGAAAGTACCGTATTTTTGGCTCTATAAGACACACTTTTCCCCTCCTAAAAAGTAAGGGGAAATGTGTGCGCGTCTTATGGAGCGAATGCAGGCGGGAGGCTCTGCTCAGCGCTCCCTTTAAAGAGCCACATGGAGCGTGTGTGCGGCCCTTGGGGGCTTTTCTCCAAGGAGGGAGAAGGGCAGCCCTTCTCCCTCCTGGGGAAAAGCCCCCAAGAGCCGCACACACGCTCCGCGTGCTCTTTAAAGGGAGCGCGGCTCTTGGGGGAACCTTCATCCCCCTGCCCGGGAGAGGCTGCACACGGCTATCCCATAAGCCAGGACAGCAAGAGGCTATCCCAAAAGCCAGATCCCTCTTGATGTTCTGGATTCTGGGATTCAGAATATTTTTTTTCTTGTTTTCCTCCTCCAAAAACTAGGTGCATCTTATGGTCTGGTGCGTCTTATAGAGCGAAAAATATGGTATAACGTGATTCCTCCCTGCAACATATTGTTGCACTGCAACGATATTTCAAGAGAAAAAAAGAATTCACTCAGAGAAAACTTTCTTCTTCAGAAAGGCTCTTGAGAACTTTTGCCAGCAAAGTACATTTCTAGAAGGTTGGTTCTGGTCTCGGGACAGCTAACGAAATGTGGCAAGGTCGCCACATTATGTGAAAAGCGATTTGAGCGGAAATGAAGTTCTGATCACATCCCGCTCTTCCTCGTCCGGCGCTCCTCCGTTTTGCTCGCTCTCCTGATTTATCTCTCTTGAAAAGAGAGAGGAGAACTGTTTACAAGTCACCTATTTCCCGAGGGGAGTGTGAATCAACAGCACCTTGTTGTGGGGGTCTCTCTGCCTGGCATACAGAAAGCATCCTACCTTTGTGGCTTTTATTACAACTGACTCTTCTGTCAAAGCTCCCCATTCTTACTGCTATCACAGGCCATAGTGAGTAAAGATAGAAAGATGAATTGCAGTAATGGAATGACCCTGCTTCCTCGGAATATAACCCAGAGGTAAAGAACGTCAGGCCAATTCCCTCGTCAACAAAGCTTCTGAAGGAAAGATAAGGGCTGCGAGAAAGAGAACAGCCAGGGAGGAAAAGGGATCTGATCACACAACTATGTTATAAAAGAAGAACTGGGGAAGGGCTGTGGCTCAGTAGTAGGAGTGCATGCTTTTCAGGAAAAAGGAGCCAGCTTCAATACCTGGCATCTCCTGGTAGGGTTGCCTGAAACCTTGGAGAGCCATTGATGGTCAGGGTTAACAGCTGAGAGCTAAAAGGACCAATAGTAAGACTTGTACCTTAGACACCACCCATGACTTCTGTCCAACAGGGAGACAGTAATACATACGGCAGGAAGTGGAAAATGCTGGTGCCAAGTATTGCATACAAAAATGCACACACTAGGGTAAAGTGTGTCTAGAAAAGCACATTTTAGTGAAAATAACCCGCAAAAATGCATTACATTTGGAGAAACTGCTTTGTAAAAAAAAAAAAAAAGTATACAGTGGAACCTCGGTTTTTGAACGTAATCCATTCCAGAAATCCGTTCAACTTCCGAAAAGTTTAAAAACCGAGGATCAAAGGGTTGTCAGCAAGTTCAATGGGGAAAATTGAGAAACACGCCTCGGAAGCCATTCAACTTCTGAGGCACATTCAAAAAAGGAAGCATTCACTTCTGGGGTTTTGGCGTTCGGCTTCTGAAACGTTCGGCACCTGAGACGTTCGAAAACCGAGGTTTGACTATATTAGGCAAAATTGCATACAAAATTGCAATTGCATACAAAACTGCATACGAAAAGGCATATGTCTTTTGGGAGAAATCAGCATTAAAACACTCATGAAAAATCATGGGTACTAGAAAAAAACCTGCGAACAATTGTGGAAATGTGGAGAACTGAATTTAAGATTTTTTTTATTAAAAACAAAACAAAACAGAGAGAACCAAAAGTGATCTATTTGCCCATCCCTATAAGATGACACAAAATATCTCAAGTCTTGAGCTCAAAGGCAAGTCCATCTGTGTTGCATTACCGTAATCAGAACATGAAACTAAACTCAATTGGGGCAAATGATGTTCCCAACTGTGTTGAAGGCAAGAGGAGGATACTAAGAGCCTAAATTGAATGAGAGGGAAAAGTGAAGATTAAACAAAGAAACAAACACACAAACAAATGTGGAAATGCAGACAATGAATTTAAGATTGGGAAAATGAAAAACTGAGATAAACGGTAATTCACTCATCCCTAATGGCGAGTCCTTGGGTAGGATTCACCCAATGAATATTGTCAGTGAAAGCCCTGCACAAGAATGTGCCCAATATTTTGTCAGTTCAGATATTTAAAAGATGTTGGGCAACTGTTCCGATTAACAGTTTATCATGAGGAAAAGGAAAGCTGCATGCTGTGTGAAAGCTCTGCCACTTCAGAAAGAAAACATTATGAAACTTAACCTTTGCTTCTTCCTCGTTTCCAGCTCCATGATATTCTTAATACAAACAGGCAGTACATATAAAATTTAATAGTTTATGAGAGTGCTAAAGAATGATTTAGTCAATGTGACTGTTGGTCATGTTCATACCCAGATGGAATAATTGCTACGAACCTTCCCAATACTGTTTCAAAGAGCTTGGTTCATTAAAAAGACTGCAGGAATATCTTTGCTATGTATCGAATCACAAGTGTCAAAGCAAGGAAAGAGATGGATGGCATAAGTCTGAAAGCAAATGAGGCAGATTGAATAAAATGACCTTCCTGGTGGTGGCTTCAGATATTTAGAGGTGGGGAGGTGGAGACAGGAAGCCCAACTGCCTCATGCTTCCTGTTTCCACCTTTGACACCCTCACTTAGGAAGGATGCTGAGTAATGTGGCCGCTATTTAGGGGGTGTTATTTGTTAATGTATGGAAGTGAGAGCTGGACCATAAAGAAGGCTGATCGCCAAAGAATTGATGCTTTTGAATTATGGTGCTGGAGGAGACTCTTGAGAGTCCCATGGACTGCAAGAAGATCAAACCTATCCATTCTGAAGGAAATCAGCCCTGAGTGCTCACTGGAAGGACAGATCCTGAAGCTGAGGCTCCAATACTTTGGCCACCTCATGAGAAGAGAAGACTCCCTGGAAAAGACCCTGATGTTGGGAAAGATGGAGGACACAAGGAGAAGGGGACGACCGAGGACAAGATGGTTGGATGGTGTCTTCGAAGCTACCAGCATGAGTTTGACCAAACTGCGGGAGGCAGTGGAAGACAGAAGTGCCTGGCGTGCTCTGGTCCATGGGGTCACGAAGAGTCGGACACGACTAAATGACTAAACAACAACAACATTTGTTAATTCTGTCCCGATATCCCAACAGAGGTCTTGTATTAACTGTTTGTGGTAGCATTTTTGTTTACCAGCAGCAAGAGGTGAAGGGGAACCTGCGACAACTCAGCACTCATCCAGAGGATCTCAGTAAGGTTGAGGCACTTTTGAAATGAAATTTTATTTGGTTACAGGGCACAATACTTTTGTTGATCCTGCGTTAAACGGTCCCCCCCACGACACAGATCAAATGGGGTGAACCTACCAGGCTTAGATAGCCAGAGACCCCTTCTGCCCACCCAGACAGAAAATACTTAACTTTAAACTCAGGTCCCTACCTAACCCACAGAACAACATGAACCCACCAAAAGCACACACATCAATATGGCTAACTTGACCCAACACTTTACCCCATGCAAACAACTATCACTGCAGTCAGTTAAAGACAACCAACCATGCAATCCCCCTCCCAAAACAATGGGGTTGCCATATGTCCAGAATTTCCCGGACATTTCCGGAATACTGCATTCGTCAGCAGTGTCTGGGCGGAAATCAACTAAATGTCGGGGGAAATCCAGACATATGGTAGCCCGTGTTGGTTGTGCTGATTTTGCTGAAACAAACAAAGATTTTTCTGATTCTATCACCGATTCCAGCACCTTTTATTTTTTCGGCGATCTTGCCAAAAAAAGCTCAACAACTTTTGTGCCCAGATCTCCACTGTTTGAAATATGGCAACCCTACACAACAACCTCCCTCATCGCCAAGGAAAAATAATAAATGAGTAGTAAGAACCTACCCAAGTGACGCTGACACAAATCCTCACATATACACTAAGTATATGGATGCAAGTTTTACAACCCTACCCCCTCTCCCCCCACTACCTTATACTATATATAACACTAATGTCTCACACAGAAGGTAACTGATCTACAGAAAAGACTCTATGACCTGAAAAACGAGACTTTGTACTTTTGTAACCTAAAAAATTAGCGCTCTCAGACAGTCCCAGTCCCTTTCTGACTGCCAATGGTCAACATCTAACTTAAATTCCTCCCTCCCTCCCTCCCTCCCTCTTTCTCTTCCCTCTACTTCCTAGCTCCCACTGGTTGTTGAGTCACCAGGAGGCAGACCCCAGACCTGTCTGTCAAACCATCACCTCCTCCAGCATCCGAAACGCAACTTCTTCATTTGCCCCGTAACATTTGCGCGCAAATCTGTTTAACATAGACACGGTTTCTTCCAATCATTTCTGAGGCAGGAGAAATGGTTTCTACATTGAGGGGGGGAGCTGAATATTGCTTGCAGATACACAGCAAATAGATTGTACAATTTGAGCAATCCTTCAGCTGTGAGCCAAGGGAAGGATCGAAAGGAGCTGTGTGACCTTTACTGTCCCTCATCATTACACAACATGACATTTCATTCAGTAGCAATCGAATGAAAGCAGTTTGGGACATGAAATTAATTTTCTATTAGTTTTGGTTTTATTAATGCTATTTCTTCCCCCACGCCACCCCCGGGGCAAATGAAAGTAGTACATAAAGCACAATTGCAGCAGATTTTCACCGATACTCTTGGTGCTTCTAAATGTGGGTGCTTCCAGACCTCTTGATTCGAAATAACATTCTGCAACCTGGTCAATGGATCTTCTTTCCCCAGCTCCAAATGTCAAGGAGAGGAATTTTCACTGAGGTCATACCAGTGCTGGCTCTACTATTAGGCAGACTGTGGCAGCCACCTGAGACAGTGTTCAGCCTGGTTTTGTTAGGGCTACCATATGTCTGGATTTTCCCAGACATTACCGGGATTTCAAAGGTGCAATTGATGTCTGGGGGAGAATGCGAGGCCTTCTAGATGTTGTTGGACTCCCAACTTTCTCCATCCATGTCCACTGGCCATGTTGATCCCTGGAGAGCACCTTGTTGGCTAAAGTCGCTCCACTTCCTTGTGGGACGGTGTTGCAGGCAGGCCATGTGGTCTCCCGCTCACAGCGGGGGTGGGGCTAAGCCCCTGCATCATGGGGGAGTCCCCAGCCGCATCATGGCCCCCAGCCAGCCAATCCGGCTGACCGGGGAGCATGGCTTGAAACATTTAATTTTTCCCCCAATTTTTTTTAATTGATTTTCCAGAATTTTAAACAAACAAACAAACATAGATCTTAACTGTACTTAATCCAATCTAAGTGACATTGTTAAATGACTTCCTCAAACCCCCCTGGCTGAGTTTCATTGTATATCATTGTAACAGTTTTCCAAAACCAATTTTCTCATAAAATTAACTTAGTGACTTAACATCTTTCTTCCTTTTCATTTTAACTTTAAACATATTATTTTCTAACATCACATTTTAAAACCCTAAGCCTATCTGGTATTTGCAAGTTTTCCAATTAAGTTATCTTAGCATATTTAACTAAATAGTCTTTGAATTTCATCCAATCGTCCTGGTACTCCTCCTCCTTCTGGTCGTGGACTCTTCCGGTCAGGTCGGCTAGCTCCGAAAAGTCCATCATCTTCATCTGCCATTCCTCCACTGTTGGGACTTCTTGTGTTTTCCAATTCTTAGCTAACAAAATTCTAGCTGTAGTTGTGATGGCTTGGCACATTTAAGCAGCTGCGTGGCTGGGAGATCTCCCCTCTGGTTCCCACTTCATCGGATTTCCCGCCCTCCCACCCTCTTTTCATGCGTTTGACACCTTGACCTTGCTATGGACCTTGGTTGGTCGCCTGTTGAAGGGGCCTGGTAGGAATTTTTCCACTTGGCAAATTGACACCGGCCATTTGGTTTTCGCCTACCTCGTAGCAATCGTCACAACTTTGGTAAGGTTTGGCGGTTAGGCATTGGTAAATCCTGGTTCTGGGGAGGGGAGGTTGTGGCCATCTCCTGCCCCTCCACTTTCAGGGTATTCCATTAAAGGGATCTGGGGGTGTGGATCTTGTCTGAAGCCCAGGTAGGGGCTAGGGCCATGCCATGATCCCAACAGAGACCCTGGGGTAGCTCTTTGTTGATGTATATCAACAGGGCTCCCCCTATTAGTGGTTGACCATTACTGGACTAGCTGCATGGCAGACAGGAGTCAGATATAGTCGGTTCAATTCCAATGCCTAAGCCAATACCTCTCACATTCTGTAACCAATAAAGTTGCGGCCTTTATTTGCCCATTAACCAAAAATATCGTGTCCAGGTGTTATTATTCAACATAAGGGGGAGGCCTCGGGGTCTTGACACACACCTCTGGTTTATTGCATCGAAGAGGCGATCGCTGGAGCCAGAACTGATAGCACCCATCTTCTACCTTGTGATGCTTTCTCAGGACATCTTCACTCCCTGTGCAGAAGATTTTCCCAGCTTGGTCCAAGCGGACATCTCTATGCTTGGGAGAGCATATACGTATGTGCTGGGTTGTGGGAAGTGCCTTAAAAATAAATGAGCTCAGAGCCAGGCCGTGTTAAAATTCAGCAGAAAGATTGACAATGAAATTCTGTGTTTGTCCGCCTCTGGGTTTTTTTTATAGGCTGCTTCCAAATGAGGATTATTAAAATCATAAAAAATGCCTCCCGTTCCAGGTGATTGATCTCAGTGGTTTGAAAGGCACTGCCATTCTTTAAATTATTCGCATAAACCACTACCTGCATTACAAGCCATATACTTCTGTTTTATCGTCTGCTGGGAAAATATTTGGGCTATTGGCGGGAGTGATAAATGATCTCTATCACGTTCTCCTCCAGCAAGTCTCACACAGCAACATCTAGCATTAAGTAATTATTTGCAGAGCATAAAAGAAAAAGCATAAGCGATAACTTTTCACAGTGATGCTTAAGGGGAAGATTATGTTACATGTGTAAGTTTCCAAAAGTGATGCTGTGGCTGCACAGAGGATGTGCCCCAATTTTTATGGCCCTCTGAAAACTGAAAAGCCAGTTTCGCTCCATGCAATTTTTGAAAGCCACTGATTTTGAAAGCCACTGATTATAGAAAACAAGGCTGGGCAAAGGGATGGATCTACACTCGTGGTTTTTAATGTAAAAGAATGGTTAAGGAATGGATTTGATAATGGAGATGGACTTATGACGTCCTACTTTTTACGTTCATAATGCGTTATCACCTTGTCTTTTTTATCACTTTGTTTTTATTGTTTTATGTCACTATATCGGTGAAACACTGCTCATATCCCTATGTAGCATTTTACCACCTTCTTTTTACTGCATTCAAACTCCGACCCCCCCTCCAATTGTATTGGAGGGGCAGATAACAAAGGACATGGAGGGAGGGAAATTTTAAATGTGACACCAGAGGGCGGAGAAGAGCAACGTGAGACCAGCAGGAAGGAGAGAAACAGCACTTTGGTAAATAGTGTGGCCAGGTATACCGTCCATTTGTCGAAAAAAACCAAGGTGAAAAAGTTTTAATTTACAAGTATGCCCTGTGAAATATTAGAATGACATATCTAATATCGTTCTAATGGGGGAAATAATATTAAACAGGTCAGTGTAGATCCAGCCAAGGAGTGGATCTTGTTTAGAGTGTTTGCAAAGCTTTTGGGGTTGATCATATGACTGATTCAAACCAATTAAGAAATCTGAAGTTATATGTGCATTGCTTCTTAAGCAGGCTAATATGCCCACAGCAAACTGAAAAATGTCAAAAAACGATGGTGGTATTTTGATGCCAATGAAAGTTGCTTTTATTGCATTACTGCGTGTGTTTCATCCTATAAACCACTTTGTGAATAATTGTTTAAAAAGTGATGTGCCAATGCTTTCAATAAACAAATACTACTCACAGGCAATACCCCCTTGTAAGGCTTGCTCACACATTACATTAAATACAAGTCCGCTTACCATTTTTGGTGGGTGACATTGCGGCCAGGCCCCAGGTCCCACAGTCATCTGGCTGGGGGCGGAGATTGATGCCCTCCTTGTCACTGTTAGGTTGTGTTGCCGGCACCGGAGAGGGCTTTGCCACAGGGCGGGCCCTGCTGTCCAATCAGTGCCAGCGGGTGGCACAACCACGGGAAATTTAAACTGTGGCGCGGCCATGAGACCGTCCTCTCGAGCTCATCGTATGATCTCCCACCCACCTGCCCTCGTTTTATGCTTTTCTACGACACAACCTTGCCATGGACAAGTGTCGGCCGCCATATTTTGGGGCAGGGCAGGGATTTTTCCACTTGGCAAATTGGCACCAGCCATTTGGTTTTCGCCTGCCTTGTTGCAATCGTCACAACTTTGTGAAGCTAGGCATTGGCTTAGCCATAGTTTGGATAGAGGGGAGTTTGCAGCCTCCGCCTGCTCCTCCTCATTAAGGGTTTCCTGTTAAAGGGATCCGGGGGTGCGCATTCTATCCAATGCCCAGATGTGGGCTAGGGCCATGCCATGACCCCAGTGGGGACCCCTTGGGGGTGCCCCTATTTGATGTAAGTCATAGGGCTCCCCCTATTGGTGGTTTACCCTTAGTTGGACTCCCTGCAGATGGGCGGGAGTCGAGATATAGTCTGGCTTCACCCAATCCTAAGCCAAACGGCTCACATCTGTAACCAATAAAGTTGTGGCCTATTCGAACCCATGGATGCGGGTGGTGCTGTGGGTTAAACCACAGAGCCTAGGACTTGCTGATCAGAAGGTTGGTGGTTCGAATCCCCGTGATGGGGTGAGCTCCCATTGCTTGGTCCCTGTTCCTGCCAACCTAGCAGTTCAAAGTGCAAGTAGATAAATAGGTTCCCCTCCGGCGGGAAGGTAAATGGCGTTTCTGTGTGCTGCTCTGGTTCACCAGAAGCGGCTTAGTCATGCTGGCCACATGACCTGGAAGCTGTACGCCGGCTCCCTTGGCCAGTAAAGCGAGATGAGCACCGCAACCCCAGAGTCGGTCACAACTGGCCCTAATGGTCAGGGGTCCCTTTACCTTTACCTTTATATTCGAACCCATAAACCAAAATCTACTTGTCTGTGTGTTTATTTATCCACTAAGGAACTGTGGGTCACAGGGCCTTGGCATGCAAGTAAAGACTGCCTCTACTAATATACAAGTGTACGCTTGTTGATTTGTAGAATTTAACTATTATGTTCACAGGTAGGTAGACCATAGCTGTCAACTTTCAGATTTGAAAATAAGGGATCAGCAGCCTCGAAAATAAGGGATCAGCAGCCTCACCTGTCCCAGAGACAGTCTACGGGATATCTAACAATCCAGGATAGCAGCGGGAAGCAGCGGGAAACGTTGCTGGAATAAGGGAATTTCCTGCAAAAAAAGGGAAGGTTGACAGCTCTGAGGCAGACCATACACTTGTCGCATGTTGCATGTGACTAACTGGACAAGAGTACAAGTATTGGGTACACAGGTATGCAGACCCTACACCTATTGAATGTAATGTGTGAACAGCCCTGTAAAGATGGTTGTATTAATTTTGTGGAGCCCCGCCTCAAATAGCAAAATAGTAACTTTTCTTTTCTAGCTTCTTGACCAAATTAAAATGCTTCCCTGCACCAAAAACACACAGCAAAAAACCCAAAATGCAGTTGTGTGACATTAATAATGAAAGCCAATATGCACAAAGGCAACAGTGGCAATTAAAAACATTATGCAAATAATTAAAAAGAGCTTAGGCGGATGATAACAAAGCACTGCCAGTACTACAATTACGCAAATCCTGTTGTTTGTCAATGAGTTTTAGCCTTTATCGGGAAACACAGTTAACTCAGCAATTCCATATCCCCCGCAGTGCTGAGATTCCAGAAACTGTCTTTTACAGAACATGACTGCTGATACTCTTATTAAATTATGATCCAAGCAGGCTGAATGATGAGAATTAAAATTCTCTCTTACATTCCTCACAAACCAATATAGATGGAAAGCAGGCATTTATTTTGGGCCCAAATGTATAAATTTTGCAAGCATTCTTCGCTTTCTATAATTCATCTGTTGCTGTAACACATTTACTCTGAACTTTATCCTAGGAGAGTCCCTTCGGCGGAAAGTGTGATACAACATTTCTTACTTTCTTAGAATATGGCAACTTGGAGAAGTACCAAAATGGGATGAAGTTTCAACTTTGAACTTTTCTGTCCCTTAGGAGCAGAAGACGAGCTCTGCTGCCTCAGACCAATGCCCTATCTAACCCAGGATCCAGTTTTCACCTTGGTTGGTCTATGAGATGCCTGAGGGCAACAGCCAATCCCCACGGTTGTTCCTAAGCATAGGAGATACACTGTCTCCAATACTGTAGATCAGAGTTGTCAGGTGATAGTTGGGCATCTTCACAACTAGGGCAGAAATAGCATTGGGTAGGATCTAAATGGGACACGGGTGGCGCTGTGGGTTAAACCACAGAGCCTAGGACTTGCCGATCAGAGGGTCAACGGTTCGAATCCCCGCGGCGGGGTGAGCTCCCATTGTTCGGTCCCTGCTCCTGCCCACCTAGCAGTTCGAAAGCACGAAGTGCAAGTAGATAAATAGGTACCACTGCAGCGGGAAGGTAAATGGCATTTCTGTGCGCTGCTCTGGTTTGCCAGAAGTGGCTTAGTCATGCTGGCCACATGACTCGGAAGCTGTCTGTGGACAAACGCCGGCTCCCTTGGCCAATAAAGTGAGATGAGTGCCGCAAGCCAAGAGTCGGTCACGACTGGACCTAATGGTCAGGGGACACTTTACTTTACCTTTAGGTTCTAAATGGAGGGAGGAATGTTCTCAAGGGGTCTTCAGGAGAAGCACCAGCTCACAGCCTGAGCTTGGATGGGCCAGGTTTAGTGCAAGTATGGACCCAATTTGGACATCCTAAAACAATACATGACCTGAAACACAACTATACATCAAAACCGGAGCTTCTCCAAATTTTTCAATACAGTTGTCCGGCCAAAAAAAAAGCTAGAAACATGTATATGCAGTGGTACCTCGGGTTAAGAACTTAATTTGTTCCAGAAGTCTGTTCTTAACCTGAAACTGTTCTTAACCTGAGGTACCACTTAAGCTAATGGGGCCTCCTGCCGCCGCCACACGATTTCTGTTCTCATCCTGAAGCAAAGTTCTTAACCTGAGGTACTATTTCTGGGTTAGCAGAGTCTGTAACCTGAAGCATCTGTAAACTGAAGAAGAAGAAGAAGAAGAAGGAGACTTTGGATTTGATACCCCGCTTTATCACTACCCAAAGGAGTCTCAAAGCGGCTAACATTCTCCTTTCCCTTCCTCCCCCACAACAAGCACTCTGTGAGGTGAGTGGGGCTGAGAGACTTCAGAGAAGTGTGACTAGCCCAAGGTCACCCAGCAGCTGCATGTGGAGGAGCGGGGAAGTGAACCCGGTTCACCAGATTACGAGTCCACCGCTCTTAACCACTACACCACGCTGGCTCTCACTGGTACCTGTAACCTGAGGTACCACTGTTCGAGGAGAAAGTGTGCATATATTTAGTGTAAATAACATACAGTAGGGCTGCCATATGTTTCCTGGACATATCTGGGATTCGTCCATAGGAAATAGATTCTGTGCAGAATTTCCAGAAATTGGTAAAAATGTTTGGGAAATCTCGGGCGTATTGGAGAATATGTCAGAAGTGTTTATTTTATTTTTTTCGAATTTCCTAAAATAGCTCAGGAAGTTCATTTTGGGAGGGAGATTTTGCAACCACTTTGCCCCGCCCCCCCAAGCTCAACAACTTTGCAAAAAAATAAAAAAGCTTTTGAAATATTCTTTTGAAGTACTATTGAAAGATGATAACCCTAACATACAGAAGTGCATTGTGCTAGGGGAAACAGCTTGCAAGGATGGGTATATTTCATACAAAAATGTGTTTATTTCATATATTGAGATACTCCTTTGTACTAAGCAGTGTAAAGGTAAAGGTAAAGGGACCCCTGACCGTTAGGTCCAGTCGTGACTGACTCTGGGGTTGCGGTGCTCATCTCACTTTATTGGCCGAGGGAGCCGGCGTACAGCTTCCAGGTCATGTGGCCAGCATGACTAAGCCACTTCTGGCAAACCAGAGCAGCGCATGGAAACGCCGTTTACCTTCCCACCGGAGCGGTACCTATTTATCTACTTGCACTTTGACGTGCTTTCAAACTGCTAGGTGGGCAGGGGCAGGGACCGAGCAACGGGAGCTCACTCCGCCGCGGGGATTCAAACCACCGACCTTTTGATCGGCAAGTCCTAGGCTCTGTGGTTTAACCCACAGCGCCACCCGTGTCCCACTAAGCAGTGTATAAAAGAACAAATAAAATATGTATCTATAACAAACAGTAGCAAAAATAAAATGCAATGCCATATAAAGCAATAACACCCATTGAAAGCACATTTTGAAAACATCTTAAGAGTCCTGGATCCCTTCTCTCTTCAGCTACCCTGCTGATGAGGCATAGCCTGACTCACAATATTCATTGCCCAAACATATATATCACACCCAATTTTTTTTACATCTACAGTTACAATACTTACTTCTCAGCCACTATCATCCATCCTATTCTACTCCTGCAGCTCTAACACATCCACCCATACATGCAAACACACAATCCAAATGCACAGAAAAATGCTGTTGAATTTTCATGCGGCCTTCTTTTTTCACCAATCAAGCAAGCAAGCAAGCAAGCAAGCAAACAAACACCAAACAGACCTTGGAAATGCAGTGATCTGAAACTAAGGACTCAGCTATACAGATGCAAATAGAACATTTTAAGTGCATTGCAAAGTGCAATATACAAATATGACACTAGATGGTGATGGTGAGCTATGAAAATTTAATTGTATTTTTCAAAACGTCTTTTTTTAAAAAAGCATTTTCACAGCGTTTTTTAATATGTGTGTAGATTCCACCTAAGATTGGAAAATTGATAAACTGAGAGAATTGACAGATGGGTCCATTTCTAGAGCAATGTGAAATCCATAGCTTAACAGCCTTCAGAATCATACGTAAATTGATGAGGAACAATGAAAGTCGAAGCACAAATGATCCTTCCTGCTTCCTCTTTCCCTCTCTTTATGTGGTAGTGGATTAAAGAGGGGAAATTGCACATCCTTTCTGTGGAGAGACGTATGAATTTTCCCTCCACATATTGAAGTCCGTGGAAGCTACTGCTTCTGATATTCTACAAAATAGGTCTGAGTTGCCAGGGGTCTAAGACTAATGACTTCTGACAGTGGTGCCTTCAGCATTTAGGAAAGCAAGTTCAATGAGACTTTGGTTGCTGTAATTCAGGACTTGTGACATGTTCCCCATTTATCTTCCTCTGTTTTCCTGTACCCCTCAGACCTTCCACTTCTGACAAGAGAGAGCTTGATCAATACCAGCCTCTGTACTAGAAGCAATACAAATCCCCTGACAAGGGAAACCCATCTATAACTAGAATTTGTTTACAATCATATTCCAGAGTCATAGGCAAAATATATGGCCCCACTCCTCATAAGACAGTAATCCACATCAAGCTACAAGTGCATTTTTCAGTTGTATTGCCTCCATAAATTCAGAAGGCCTCAGCTGTGGATGGGTTACAGCGGCAAATCTGTCACACCCTGTCAGCAGCTCCGGTCTTAAATATTACACCCACAATATGAAAATAAAGGGAGGGAGAGGTGACATTTGTCCAGGTGGAGTGCACAGAGCCAGCTCCGAGAGCTCCCGTTTGCTCACTTATATATTTCCAGCTCTTAGTGCACACTCTCTGCCTTCCACACCCGTCTCTTCCTCCTGGAAACACTGCAAGGACCTTGAAGCGTCAATAATTTTGCCAGGGAGAGAAGTAGAATGGGTAGCCAGAGCAGAGTAGCTCAATTAACTAGTGGCAAAAAAGAGAAGGTTTTTTTCCTCCTCACTCCAGCACCACGCTGGCCAACTGCCGCCTGAAAGTGATGCTTCCAAGATGTGTTTTGCAGCCAGCAGCAAAGCTGTGGACCATATGAGTGAAATTATGAGATGGCTTACTGAAAAACTGGTGTATTATCCCCAGCTCCCCCCCTTTTAACAGCAGCAAAGGAAAGCATCTCTAAAGAAACAGCTCATATATCTATCATCTATCTATCTATCTATCATCTATCTATCTATCTATCTATCTATCTATCTATCTATCTATCTCTATCTATCTATCTATCTATCTATCATCTATCTATCTATCTATCTATCTATCTATCTATCTATATCTATTATCTATCTATCTATCTATCTATCTAATCTATCTATCATCTATCTCT
>JAXCMG010000008.1:31607161-31619748 GCA_034642415.1 Podarcis siculus
CATCTATATCTATCTATCTATCTATCTATCTATCATCTATCTATCTATCTATCATCTATCTAATCTATCATCATCTATCTATCATCTATCTATCATCTATCTCTATCATCTGTCTGTCTGTCTGTCTGTCTGTCTGTCTACCAATCTATCTGCAACTATGGGGTGCAATGCTCATCTCGCTTTCAGGCCGAGGGAGCTGGCATTTGTCCACAGACAGCTTTCTGGGTCATGTGGCCAGCATGAATAAACTGCTATTGGTAACAGAACACCGTGATGGAAACCAGAGCACAAAGAAATGCTGTTTACTTTCCTGTCACAGCAGTACCCAGTGCTGGATATATGTATACAATAAGTAGGCTGAAGGGACACGGGTGGCACTGTGGGTTAAACCACAGAGCCTAGGACTTGCCGATCAGAAGGTCGGTGGTTTGAAGCTCCCGTTTCTCGGTCCCTGCTCCTGCCAACCTAGCAGTTCGAAAGCATGTCAAAATGTAAGTAGAGAAATAGGTACCGCTCCAGCGGGAAGGTAAATGGCGTTTCCGTGCACTGCTCTGGTTCGCCAGAAGTGGCTAGTCATGCTGGCCACATGACCCGGAAGCTGTACGCCGGCTCCCTCGGCCAATAAAGCGAGATGAGCACCGCAACCCCAGAGTCGGCCACGACTGGACCTAATGGTCAGGGGTCCCTTTACCTTTACCTTTAAGTAGGCTGAAACCTAGGGCCTCTAAATCTAGGGGACCTCGCCAGTCAGCCCACTTCCCAGCAGGCAACCTCCCCTCTCCCAAAATTGCAAACCCAGTACTTCATGCGAGGGCAGGGCAACTTGGGCCTCTAAATCTATGGGGCCTCATCAGCCTGCCATCTCCCCAATGCCGCAGTCTTCCCTCTCCCAAAACTGCAAACCCAAGACTTCATGCAAGGGCAGGGCAACTCAGGCTCAGCAACTATGAGACTCAGGGCTAGCCAGTGGGGCCCAATTTTGTTTTTGTTTTTTTATTGTAGGGCCCCAGTTCACAGCCAAAGTATGCAAAATCTTATAGATTGCCATAAAACTTAGAGAACAAGCCATGCTACCATAATGTTTAAGGTTTTAAATGACAATTTTGGGTTACATTTTAGTGATTAAGACTTAACTTTTATCTTTTTAAATGCTGTTATATCTGTATTGTCCATGTTATACCAAACTGCACACTCAAATGTATTCCTATCATGTTTTATGATTTCCTTGATACTGTATGTGAGCTGGAACTGGTCTGTGACCAAAATAATAAATTCATTCATTCATTCATTCATTCATTCATTCGTATAGAGATAAATAAAATCCATCTAGATTGCCCTGGTGCGGTAGGCCCCTTAGGAGCGGCCTGCAGGGCCCAATTTGGCCAAATTGCTCCAGTTGCCTTAAGGTCAGCCCTGATGAGACTGTGCAGGGTTTGGACTGACAAGCCCTGCACCTTCTAAGTCCCTGGTGTCACTATTCAGAGTACAGACTCAAGGACTTGTTATGGAAATAAAGGGGGGGGGCACTTATTGGAAATCAGTTTTGTCACCTCTCCCTGCCCCAAAGTCCAAGACAATGAGCCCAGCCACCTTTTATTCACAGTTGCATAAGCACTACACTACAGCATGGCCATAAACCTGTACGTTCAACTTCTGAAATACACACCCAATATGTAGCAATGGAAATTTATGTTACTGCTTTATGAATGAACACTGTGTTTTATTAATGGACTCTGTATTTTGTGAATTACCTAAGAGCCACCAATAGGGAGCTCTAGAATCTGACAGCTAACCAATCAGGTACTACCAAACAGCGACCCCTATTGCTGAAAGCAGGTAACCAGCAGAAAACGCTTCAGCTCAGCCTTTGCACTGTTGACTGAACACCCCCTGCTGTGCAGATAATGGAGAAAGCCTGTAAAATGTATCCCTTCTGGCATCCTGGCCAACTCTATTATGCTGGTGTAAACCCTGGTGCACCAGGAGCCCAGAATAGCAGCAAATAAAATCCGCTCATACATCAACGACTGATAAAACTTGTCAACCAGTTCTTCCAAAGTCTTCCTAAATTATAAAGCTCCAAAATACAGGCCAAAAGAGAGCAGGTCTGGAAAGAGTGAGCCATACAATGGGCACCACCAGTGAAAAGGCCCTGCTCCGTGTAGCTCCTGTGCTGTCATTTGATAGGGTGCCCACTTGCCCTCCTTCTTGACATGGAATGCTCTCTTTTGGAGTCTCCAGGTCTAATATAAAGACCATAAGAAGGGAGAGCAGGGACCTTGAAGTTCCCAACAGCTAATAAACAAGCAAGCAAGCACACAGGTCACCTTTGACACAGGACACATATGTCCTGGACAGGCCTGCACCCAGTCTTGTTTTTGTACAATCTTGTTTGTTCTCAGTAACCAAAATTATATTATCAACATATACAAGCAGAAAAGTTGTTTTCCTTCATTTGCAAGGAATCGTACAAAATAAAGTGGCACTAATACAGAAAAGTTCCAGGGTGGCAACAGAAAGCAAACTAAAAATGCTTTTGCAGTTTATTAGAACTATCCAGCTATATCAAGTTACAGGAGAACTGGTTCTATTAGCAGTAACCCTTCTAGTTGCTTAATTGATTTGGCAACTTCCATGCACATGACATCTGATGCTAATTCCCCCCCCAAGGGTTAAATGATAACTAATCAGAGGCAGCTACAGTAGTAAATGGCAATAAAATATCTGTGAAAGTAAGAGGATCAGGTTTGCTCAAGTGTGTTGCAGGTAGAAATACTGTTTGTAATGAAGTGAGAGCAGTAGTTTACTTGATTGAATTAGCAAATAAGAAAGTATTGAGAATTTAAATTCTAGATTAAAATTCATTACTTAATTGAGAAGGGGATTGTAACAAAAACACTGGAGCCTAATTTGAATAATATAGTGCCTGGTATCTGGTGGGCAATCTCCTCCTTTATTTCCACACTGTGGCTGCAGACCAAATCACTCGTCAGGAGAGCTATGAGATTTAGGTGAGGGTCATATGCCTTGTCAATCCCAGCAGGTATATAACAGGGAGACCTCCAGCCTGCCCAGGCCTCAAGGTACAAAAATAATGAATGATAATTAAAGGGGCAATTCACACATTCATCCAGCTTAGCTGGATTGGCAAGGATGTGCAATTTCCTTTCTCCCATATATACCGTATCGGCCTGAATATAAGCTGCATTTTTTATCCAAATTCCAACCGTGAAAAGTTAAAATGTGGCTTAAATTCACAACCTTACAAAAATTGGCTTTTTCGGGACTTCTGGTGAGGCAAAATGGCGGGCGCCATGGCAGCACATAGCTCCTAGGACCACCAGCACCAGCATAAGACACAATTTTAAGTGAGCAGCTTATATTTGGGTATCGTCTCCTCCCCGCCCCCGCATTTTAAAGGTGCATCTTATTTGCGGGTGCAGCTTATATTCGGTCCAATATGGTATAAGATATTGTGTGAGTCCGGAACTCCATACATAGGTTCAGATGTGCGTAAATTTGATTTGCACAAGCCCTATTCAGACTTTCTACTTCTTTTTCATTATAGATATTATATCTTCATAACAATATTTGTTCCAAGTTACATCAATATGTAATGACGTTACAATTACATTTCCCCCAACAATTGAAATGTCTCAGCATTTTTTTTTGTATTTTATTACACCAATACATAATGAAAAACACTCAATTTTCAATAAAAAGAGTATTAGGTTGTCTACCTTCTCTTGATCTAATTATGTGCGTTCACTTTACTTCCCAGACCTGTAGGATCTAATTTTCTAATGTCAGAGTCCTTGCATTTTTTTAAGATGCACAAATCATTATGTGAGCGGCTGTTAAAAGATGTGTCACCATTTCCTTGCCCTCCAATGAAACTAAATCTTTTACATAACCCGGCTAATGGAACTGCTGGTAATTCCTATCCTGATGTGATTCCCATTTCTCTTTTTATGAGCGTCCAAAAGTTCTTATTTGGGGGGCAAAGCCCAAATATATGATGCCTACCAGCATTTATTGCCTTACATCAACCTGCAAATACAGTTTAGATTTTGCGGGTATCAAATATCAAACGAAAATAAATCTACAGAGTAGGCATTTTCCCCGAGCTAACACATTTTCAAATCTGCCAGTTGACTTTCTCCCTCCCTCATAAATTGTCACAGTTATTTCCAGAAAATATATTTCAATTTCTGCATGATCCTTCTTCCCAAGGATTTAATTATACAGTGGTACCTTGGTTTAAGGGACGCGGGTGGCGCAGTGGGTTAAACCACAGAGCCTAGGGCTTGCTGATCAGAAGGTTGGCGGTTCGAATCCCCACGACGGGGTGAGCTCCCGTTGCTCGGTCCTTGCTCCTGCCAACCTAGCATTTCAAAAGCACGTCAAAGTGCAAGTAGATAAATAGGTACCGCTCCAGCGGGAAGGTAAACAGTGTTTCCATGCGCTGCTCTGGTTCGTCAGAAGCGGCTTAGTCATGCTGGCCACATGACCCGGAAGTTGTACGCCTGCTCCCTCGGCCAATAAAGCGAGATGAGCGCTGCAGAGTCGTCCGCGACGGGACCTAACAGTCAGGAGTCCCTGAACCGCCGACCTTCTGATCGGCAAGTCCTAGGCTCTGTGGTTTAACCCACAGCGCCACAATGCCTAAAGTGAGGAGCCTTTTCTACTTGCCCATAAATTTTAAAATCCTGATTTTCCAGAGTTCTAGATTGCTCCAATTCATGAAGAGCAGCAGAGCAGGTGGCAGGGAGGGTGCTAACATCCCTTACACTCCTGTGTTGATTTAACACAGAAATTGAATGCCAAAATAGGACTGCAGTCTCTCATTTAATGAGGCAGAAACTTTGTGCAGATTGGTCCTCTATCCTTCATGAACATGGAACATTTATGCAAAGCCCCAAGTAGATAAAATCCCTTGTGCGTTTGTTGTTGGGAGAAGAGCTGGGTTCTGCATTTTCTCTGTTGATTCTGCCAGCAAAAAAGTGATCAATACTTTCTTATGCATCTTCAATGAAGCTGATTCAAAGTTTTATATGTGTTACAATTGGTATGAGTTCCCTTTCAAAGCTACTTATGAGGTATGGGGGGAGGGGATCCATGATGCACAAGAAACAAGGATTTGTACATTTCCCGTCTTTTCATCTTCTTCAGTTTGATTCTTCATTAACGGGGCTGTTTCCACCTTGCTTGTACCCTTTCTGCTTTTATGAAAGCAATAAACTTTACTATAGACACTGAGGCCCATTTAATTAGCAATAACACTCCATCAAAGTGTCTTCAGGCTGTATCAAAGGGATATGCCTCATACCACCATCAGGGGGGTTGGATACCAAGCAAATTCGTTCAAGCTTGTGCCTTTGATTTCCAGGGACCCAACTGCTGTAAGGCATTGTGAATAACAACACAAAATAGGAATGATGTCTCACAAGAGGCGTGAAGAGCAAACATTCTGAATATTGCACAAATTCACCCTGGGTAACCATTCCATTTCCCTCCTCAGCTATTCCAGTTGCTATTGTTCTTTTCTTTGTGGGTCCCCTTTCATCTTGTCTTGACAAGAGGGAAAGCTTTCCACTGGAAGAAGTATATAATTATTTCAACGTCATAGTAATTACGGAGAGAAATTATACGACTTCTGGCTGTTTATCAGTGTCCCTGTTCTGCTTTAAAATGGTTAGGAGATAGCCTTTTGGTCCCAGCGAGTATTTGTAACCTACGGAAGCAGTTTATGATCACTCCCATCATGACCCACACAACTAATAATAATAATAATAATAATAATAATAATAATAATAATAATTTATTTATACCTCACCCATCTGGCTGGGTTTCCCCAGCCACTCTGGGAGGCTCCCAACAAAATATTAAAAACATGATAAAAGATGAAACATTAAAAACTTCCCTAAACAGGGGTGCCTTCAGATGTCTTCTAAAAGTCAGGTAGCTGATTATTCCCTTGACATGTGAAACATGATTACTCAAACAGAAGCATAATTAGTCTGCTCACATTCAATGGGATTATTGTTTATTTCAGCAGATTTTAGCCCAGACAATCCCAGAACAGATAAAAAATACATCTGATTCAGTTACAACTCCATGTGCAAAAGTTCTTGCTTAAATTAAAGAAGTGCTGTTTACCCAATTAACAGATTAGACTGTAAACTGATTTTGCCAAGGCATCTCATCTCAACTGAGATAGATATGCATAGTCTGTTCCAGTGGTTAACTTTATGAGAATATACTGTAATGGTGTAAAGGTGATCTTCCTGCAAGGTGTTGTAATGTTCACCAATTTGGAATGACTTTAAACAAGGATAGACAAATTCATGCAGGATACAACTATTAGTAGTCACCAGCCACAATGGCTATGTTCTGCCTCCACTGTCAGACAGTGCGTTTCTGAGCACAATTCAGTGTTTTTGCTGACCTTTAAAGCCCTAAAAAGCCTTGGCGCAGTATATCTGAAGGAGCGTCTCATTGCCCCATTGTTCAGCCCATACACTGAGATCCACCTCCAAGAGTTTTCTGCTGGTTCCCTCACTGTGGGTAGTGAAGTTACAGGGAACCAGGCAGAGGGCCTTCTCTGTAGTGGCACCTTCCATGTGGAACACCCTCTCTTCAGATGCCAAGGAAATAAACAAGCATCTGACTTGTAGAAGACATCTGAAAGCAGCCCTGTATTAGAAAGTTTTTAATGTTTGATGTTTTAGTATGTTCTGATATATGCTGTGAGCCACCCACCCATATGGGTGGGGTATAAATAATAAAGTTGTTGTTGTTGTTGTTAATATTATTATTAACCCCTCTCAATTCCAGATGCTGGGAATAATAGGTATAGAGAATGCTGTTGAAATCAGGTACAGTTTGCTGGAGTTAAAAATGGAAAGCATAATGCTGGTGGTAAACAAAAGAGGTTTAAAGACTCTTTCAAGGCAAATCTTTAAAAATGTGGTTTAAACACTGACAACTGGGAAACACTGGCCTGTGAGCACTCCAATTGGAGAACAGCCTTTACCAAAGGTGTTATGGGCTTTGAAGATGCTCGGAATCAGGGCAAAAGGGAGAAATGTGCTAAGAGGAAGGCACCTTTGGCAGACCCTCACTGTGATCAACTCCCGCTCAGAAACCTATTGTCCTCACTGTGGAGGGACGTGTGGATCCAGAACTGGCCTCCACAGTCACTTACGGACTCACTGTTAAAACCATGTTTATGGAAGACAATCTTACTCGGCTACAAGTGATCGCCAAAGAAAAAGGCATCTGGTTCATTGCTGTGAGACCAGGACTTTGGATGGGCATCCATCACGGTTTTTCTTATATTCTTCGGCCACCAATGCAGCAAATTTCAAAATAGTTTATCTCAAAGGAAGATGCATTAAAGAATGTCAGTCATTAGTGTGTGGGCTCCTTTTCTTAGATTAAATCAGCTTGGCTGATATATCCCTCCCATTTTTTTTAATTTTAAAAAGCCCTGGAAATATTTAAGCATATTTCTGAGTCAGATCATTTTCCATTGCACTCTACGTCACCAGCAGTCTCCAAATCCCAATCAGCCCATTGATCATCTAAACACCTTCCTCCCTTTCTTCTCACTCCATTTCCTGCAGCTGGTGCTCTGGTGGGAATCCAAGAGGGAAGGAATAGATGTTGAGAAGCCATGTGTGTGAGGGATGGGGATTTTGCCCTGGCTCAGATTAAAATGGAGCCAGGGAAGAAATGAGGGTCACATAACAGAATATTAAAAAGATGATAAAACATCAAACATTAAAAACTTCCCTAAACAGGGCTGCCTTCAGATGTCTTCTAAAAGTCAGGTAGTTGATTATTTCCTTGTCTTCTGGTGTTAGGGTGTTCCACAGGGCGGGCGCCACTACCTAGAAGGCCCTCTGCCTGGTTCCCTGTAACCTCACTTCTCGCAATGAGGGAACTGCCAGAAGGCCCTTGGCAGGACCTCAGTGTCCAAGCTGATTGATGTGGGTGGAGACTCTCCTTCAGGTATACTGGGCCGAGGCCGTTTACGGCTGTAAAGGTCAGCACCAACACTTTGAATTGTGCTCGAAAACGTACTGGGAGCCAATGTAGGTCTTTCAGGACCAGTGTTATATGGTCTCGGCAGCCACTCCCAGTCACCAGTCTAGCTGCCACATTCTGAATTAGTTGTAGTTTCCAGGTCACCTTCAAAGGTAGCCCCACGTAGAGCACATTGCAGTAGTCCAAGCAGGAGATAACCAGAGCATGCATTACTATGGTGAGACAGTCTGTGGGCAGGTAGGGTCTCGGCTTGCGTGCCAGATAGAGCTGGTAGACAGCTGCCCTGGACACAGAATTGACTTGTGCTTCAAAATGACTCCCAGGCTGCGCACCTGGTCCTTCAGGAGCAAAGTTGCCCCATTCAGGACCAGGGAGTCCTCCACACCCGGCCACCTCTTGTCCCCCCAAAACAGTACTTCTGTCTTGTCAGGATTCAGCCATAATCTGTTAGCCACCATCCATCCTCCAACCACCTCCAGACACTCACACAGGACTTTCACTGCCTTCACTGGTTACAATTTGAAAGAGAAGTAGAGCTGGGTATCATCCGCATACTGATGAACACCCAGCCCAAACCCCCTGATGATCTCTCCCAGCGGCTTCATGTAGATGTTAAAAAACATGGGGGAGAGGACAGAACCTTGAGGCACATGTCTCATCACGTATGGTTCATGTTTCTTAAACAGGAAATGTAACCTCAGTAACATCTCTTACAATTAGTCCAATAAATGCAGAGACGAGCAAGGTAATTTTTCTTACTTTATATATTATGCCTCTAGGATGTTGAATCACACCGTGTACTCAGATCTATCTTTTTGAGGGGGGCATGAGGTTCTTTAAAATGTAGCCCGTTCTCCCCCCTCCCCACCAAGTGACTTAAATCTTTTTATTATCCACAAAGTGGTGGCCACCCTTCTTTCTACTCAAAATTAATTTGGTGTACCAAAGCGGACACTTTTTCTTAATTCGCCGGATATCTTTTTGACAGTAATACTGTCAGAGTGTTATGTTCAAAGTTCAAAAGACACTCTGAGGGACGATTCAGCTCTATGGATTATAAAATGTCAGACTTGGAATTTCCTCCAGCAAGAGAAATAAAAAATAATAATTTCCGTGAGCAGTTATTTTCATGGGCTCTTGTCACAATTTATATTTCCTAAGAATATACTTTTTAAAGAGTATAGATTCACTTTTTGAGCTGTAAGATTAACTGTCTCCTGGTCATCGTTTCAACCTTTGCTCAACAACTTTGGGGGTTGTCTTTAAAAGAGAGGCCAACAATTGTCAGGGAATCGTGGTTTTTACTTTTTGAAATATGGCAACCCTGACATAAACACTCCAGTTCCCCTTGTCTTTCTCTTTCCTCACAATATTCAGTTCTGTATAGCTTTCCATCTGTATGCTATGTTGTGACTAATATCCTACAGCTTTCCTGATATATTATCCCTTCTTGTTTGCCATTTTACACAGTTTCTCTGGTAGGTTCTGAGAAATTCATCTTTTGATTTTAATGCAACCTTTCCTGTTCATTTTCTCCCGTCCATAATCACAAGGAGAATCAAAGAGTGTTGGCAAAAACAGCAGCTTTCCAAACATCCTTCATGATGCATGCTGGGCTGTATCTTAAAGCTGAGTGAAGACTGGGCTTCCAAATTTCTCTATGCTAATTGTGAGCAGCAAACCCAGATAACATTTTGTCAAATATTCTTGTGGCTGGCTGATGGGGGAATGGTGAAATCCTCCCCCTCACTTTTATTGAAAAAAAAGAGAGGGTTTGGCTCACTTGAAATAATATGTATGTGTATAAAATGTCTTGGGGGAGTTGCCAGCCCCACCCACAATATCTCAATCTCTTCCCACTCCACCTCAATATTCCTGAATCGAGTGGGAAGGTATGAAAAAGGCTTCTGTGTGTATTCAAGTGAACACCCTCAGATTTTCATTATTCCTCTGTTAGAATTTTCATTATTCCTCTGTTAGAATTACATTAATTTATTGTATTTATTAATGTAATTAATAAGCATTATTTCTTATTATAATTAATAAATATCCATAGTTCATTAATTACACTTACTAATGCAATTAACAAATTTTCATTAATCTTTGTTGTTTTCTTTTTCTCATTAAATTGCCACTGGGAGCAGCAACAGCAGAGCTGATTCAGGTGAGCACTCCTGACTCAGATTCTGCATTGTTATGGGACTTTGTGGTGAACAAAATGGCAGCCGCCACAAAAAATGGTGCCCCCCTTGGTGGCCATTGAACTCAATTTCTATCACTGCTGCTACCAGAAACAATTAAGTCTGTCGCATTGAAATACATCAGTTTATACTTCCATGCAAACCTTTGAGTCCATTTAGTTCATTTTTTCATTCATTCTAAAATCCCAACGTTGTGTTATTTGCTGGCAATAGCCCAACCCTACAGAAAGGAGAATTATTGGCCAATAAGGGTCTGAACAATAAGAAGCATCGGAGTATCTCAGTTGAATTGGTGAGCTTAGATAGGTTTCCTAATTATTTGATTTTGATTGCTCATTGTTCTTGTAAGAATACCACAGCTGAAACTCATTTAGTACAGTTCACAGAATTTTTATATCCATTTTATTCCAAACCCAAACAATAATAAATGATGATTCAGCCAGGGAACAAAGAAGCAGCAGGAATTTATGACATCCAAGGTTCTAATGAAGGGAACCTGATGCCCTTCAGCTGATGAACTCCTATAATCCCTAGCCAGCATCACCATTGATCAGAGATGATGGAAGCTGTAGTCCGATACTATCTGACAGAGACCACAATGGCTGCCCATTCTAATGCAACATGCAAAAAAAAAAAAAAAAATGACTTACAGATCTCATCTGTGTGCCCCACTTATGAACCCCAAAGGTTGATAAATGTCACAGTTTAACTCTACTGAAGGTGCCAATGTGAGACCAGGGTGAAATCTACACGCATATAAAAAAACACTATGAAAATGCTTTAAAAAAAAAAAAATTGGGAAAATACATTGAATTTTGCATAGCTCACTGTCGCCATCAAGTGTCAAATGTTTTATTTGCAGCTGTGTAGCTGAGTCTCAGGTTTATTTCCAGCTGGAAGCACAAAGCCCCTTGGCATGGAGTCAAAATAAAAAGAAAAGAAAATCACTCTTGCACCAGGATAAAAATAATATTGTTACCCACCCCACCCCTTTGCATAGAAATTACTTTTTAATGCAAAATGAGAAACCAAGGAGGATATTTGAAAAGAACAACTTAATTTTGAGGGTGTCATGTGACTCCATTTTTAAATTTAAATAGCCAAACATTTTGCACCATGGATTAATCTTTTAATAATAATTCTACAGTATGGAGGGAATAATAATAATAATAATAATAATAATAATAATAATAATAATATTTATACCCCGCCCATCTGGCTGGGCTTCCCCAGCCACTCTGGGCGGCTTCCAACAAAATATTAAAATACAGTAATCAAAAGTGATTTAGTACCTTAGGAAAAATCAGGGTTCCCCTTAGGAATAATCAGGATCAATACACAGCTGATGTAACTGCCTGTCTTGGTATACAATTTCATTGCATCCTGTTGCTCATCCATTGATCTTAGTTGCCTTTTGACGAAGAAGGGGACAAACTGTTAGGAAATCTCTTGCCTTGTCAGAGGAATGTGCCACCTTCCTGGCACCCGGCTTGATTTCCTTGTTGACCTCCCCGTCTGCGACTCCCGGCAGGACACAGGCGAGGTCATCTATTGGCGATCCTCCTCAACGTGAGAAGAACACACCACTCTTCCCTCCCCCAAGGAGGGGACAGAGACAGACAGAAATGTATTTACATGCCTTTATTTCTGTCTTTCCAGCAGTACAGAGAAACACGTCTGCACTCTGCAAACACCAACAGCAGAGAGAGATTGCTCCACCCCTGTACTTCCAGTACAGGTCAGATGACACTCTGAGCTAACATCCGGTGCTCAGTACTGTGAATAGACTGTCCCTGTGTTCCCACGGTACAACCCCATTTATCAACATCCTGTCTGGCTTTTGTGCCAGCTGCAGCTCGCTGCTGCATTGCTCCTTTTTCGTAACACAAACATCTCCATCTTGGGCTCCTAGCTGCTGTGTGCAATGTATGGCCCATGCAAGAACTATCTAAGTGCCTAATTGTGGCCTGAGCTTTTCCTAGGCAGGAGCCTACTTCAGGTGTATGAAATGGATTGAGGTTGTGGGTCATGTAAATATTAATCACACTGCAAAAGTTCATAATTACCTGGTTTGGGATACAGCTTCAGTCATCTCTTAATGCGCCAAAGTATTTTAAATTGAGTGCCATTTCCCTGAAGGTCTCCCATTTTCTCCAGCTCAGAATATAAAATATGAAATGTTATTCTGTGCATACACAATCAGGGTACAGAAAACCAGATGTCCGAAGCCAGCTGCTTTGTAAGCATGCATTTTATTTAATGCTAAAGCCTTACTCTTGCTGAAATGCTTGTTTATTGCTGTGAACTCTGTGACCAGACCTCTCTCTCTCTCTC
>JAXCMG010000008.1:31619848-31656671 GCA_034642415.1 Podarcis siculus
CTCTCTCTCTCTCTCTCTCTCTCTCTCTCTCTCTCTCTCTCTCTGACTTCTCTGGGTCAATGATCTCAGTTGCTCCTTGCAAACATTTTATGTGATTGTTGTCTCCTACCCAGATACAGAACCTACTCTCGTCTCTGGGTATTTTTACTTTGGGAGTCTCTGGTGCAGAGAATTTTGTTCTTTAGTCGTTTAGTCGTGTCCGACTCTTTGTGACCCCATGGACCAGAGCACGCCAGGCACCCCTGTCTTCCACTGCCTCCTGCAGTTTGGTCAAACTCATGTTCGTAGCTTCGAGAACACCGTCCAACCATCTCGTCCTCTGTCATCCCCTTCTCCTTGTGCCCTCCATCTTTCCCAGCATCAGGGTCTTTTCCAGGGAGTCTTCTCTTCTCATGAGGGGGCCAAAGTATTGGTGCTGAGAATTACAAGTGGCAATTTACAGGTTTTTCCAGACACATCTGGGAATTGGGCTGCAAAATGGCGTCCGGGTGGATTTTCGCTGAATCGACCAAATATTTGGGAAAACCCGAACCTACGGCAAGTAGGATGTTTTTTTTAAAAAAAATACTTAAAAAATACAACAACTTTTACCGGATTTTCACTTTTGGGAATATATTAGATGTTAAGCTTCAACTTAACATCTAAATGCAATGCATTCTCTAGGGAAGTACAGGATTTCTAAAGAGTCTTTGTGATGCAAGGGATAAGTTAGAGCACAGCTTCTCGCTCCTTTACCTGAATGTTCACCTGTAGTGGGATTCATAAGCCCAGTTGGAAACCATTTCTAATGCAGGGTTGTCATATGTCTGTGAAAACCCAGACATGTCCTCTTTTGGGGGAGGTCAACATGCCGATTTTGGCAGATTTTTACATTTTAAAGGAAATCTCAGGGGTTTTTTTGGGGGGGGGGCTCAGGCTTGGGCTGCTCTGCATGCCACGGCCGCTGCCAGCCCATGAACCTGTTTCCCCAGCTCGGGCTGGCAGCTGCTTGGGCTGTTCTCTTTTTTTGCTCTACAAAATATGGCAATCCTATTGAAATGTGACTTTACTGGCAAGGAATCAGCCTTACATTTATAGATGGCTTTTTACTGAAGGCCAGAACTGAGTAGTCTACTGCTGCCAGAGGCGACACAACGTGATTGAAGGTGAGACTAGCTCAGTTGGTAGAGCACAAGACTCTTAATCTCAGGGTTGTGAGTTTGAGCCCCACGTTGGGCAAAATATTCCTGCATTGCAGGGAGGTGTACAAGATAACCCTCACAGTCCGTCCCAAAGCTATAATTCTATGAGTCTATGAAGCCACTTACTAAAGGAGTTAGCATAGTTTTCAGGTAGGAAATGGGGGCCTAATCATTTTGTGCATAAAAGCATGTATTGGGGGACCTGGTGAGAATAAGAAATCATTACTTCATTACCGAACATTAGGATGGCAAAGTAAGTATGGATGGATTTGAAAAGTTCAGCAGAAGTGTAGCCTATTTCCTTTGGATGGGTATTGACAGAAGCATAATATATACCCCCAAGAGGGGCAGCGTGTTACTCCCAGAGGGATTATTACCAGGAGCAGTGGCATGAAAGAGAACAAAAGAAACATTTGAGCTCAATTTCAGGAATGTTGAAATCTGCTAAACTGTGAAAAAGGGGAGGCCAATTGCCTCTAAGGAAAAGGTGACAGCTTTGTTTAGAATGGATTAGGCTGGACTGCTTGAGGATACATTGCCGCGAGAGAGCCATTGTTGCATTGGATAAGCTCAGCGCATTTTTGTATTTCTTATTTAGGCTGAAGAGGCGCATGCGGAACAACAGCCTGGGATTTTAAACCTGCTACATGAGGTGCCAGGGCGAAAGCAGCCAGGCAAATTACTAGCCAGGGAATGCAAAAGGAACGATTTTGCTGCCTTGCAGATGCAACTGTGCTGGCATGCTTACAAAACCAAGGCATGCACAAGGCCTAATTAAGCTTGAACTAGGCAGGTGGGTGACCGTACACCCATAAAGAGCCCACATCTTCAGCGCCTGCATGGGCTGGGTGTCGGGAGCACCTCCTCCGACCTTCCGATCACAGGAATGCAGGAACAGCAGCACAGCATTCCCCTGGAACAGGTCCTGGTGCAGTGGACTCACATTTGCTATTGTGAGCACCTCAAAAGCAGCAGAGTAATGGAAACAAAACTGTGGAGGTTTCGTTGCATACCTATTGTATTTTTCACTCTATAAGATGCACTTTTTCCCTCCTAAAAAGTAAGGGGAAATGTGCGTGTGTCTTATGGAGCGAATGCAGACTGCGCAGCTATCGCTGAAGCCAGAACAGCAAGAGGGATCGGTGCGTAGTGATCCCTCTTGCTCTTCTGGCTTCAGCAAAAACAACACAAAGCCTCTAGAGCGCAGCGGGAGTGCTCCTCCCTCTTCGCTCAAGAGGCTTTGCTTTGCTTTCTTGTTTCTTATTTTCCTCCTCTAAAAACAGCGCCACCCACTGATCACGAAATGCGCCCAGTGTGCAGTGCTGGCCGCCGGGGATGCGGGTGCTGCCCACTGGGGGGGGGTGAATGCCACCTGCTGGGGGGTGCATCCCCAGCGGCCAGTACTGCATGCCAGGTGTATTTGCACGATCAGCAGGCGGATTTTCACGATGATGATGGCGCCAAATGCGAAAACCCGCCCGCCGGGGTGCGAGCGCCACCAGTGGTACCTCGGTTCTCAAATGCCTTGGTTCTCCAACTCCAAAAACCCAGAAGTGTTCTGGTTTTTGGACGTTTTGCAGAAGCTGAACATCCGATGTGGCTGTCAGCTATTGTTTCCGGGCGCCTGCACCAATCAGAAGTTGTGCCTTTTTTTTTGAACATTTCAGAAGTCAAACGGACGTCCGGAACTAATTAAGTTTGGCGCTTTTGTTTTTGCTATTTATTTTGTGTTTTTGTTTTTGTGGCTTTTTCAATTAATCTGTTTTTGTGACTGTGTGGAACCCAGCTCAGCTACTGATTGATTGATTTATGATTGATTTATTGATTGATTGTGTGACTGCGGAAATGGACAAAAGCCCCCCATCCAGACAATAACTATCAACAGTGCAGGTAAGAATTTTTTTAAAATTTTTTCATCATCTACAATAATGCCTTATTTATTTTATAGTACAGTACATTGATTATTGCTTTCGTTTTATGGATCAATGGTCTCGTTAGATAGTAAAATTCCTGTTAAATTGCTGTTTTAGGAGATTGTTTTTAAAAGTCTGGAACGGATTAATTCATTTTGCATTACTTTCTATGGGAAAGCATGCCTTGGTTTTGGAACGCTTTGATTTTTGAATGGACTTCCGGAACGGATTAAGTTTGAGAACCAAGGTACCACTGTAATGGTGTCGCCTGCAGCTAAAATGTTCATAACTCCCTGCTGAGCAGAGCGTTTAAGTTAATGAAGTATGGGTAGGGGAGGAAGGAAGGAAGGAAGGGAGGAAGGAAAATACAGACATCCCGCGTGACCCCAGATTTCCCCACACTTCCCTGGGAAGATTTTCGAGGGAATGTTAGCTCCAAGAGTGTGGTTTCTAACAAAACTATGGACGACGTTCAGCGTCAGTTCACTGGAGCTGCAAAACATCGACCCTGCAGGGATCATTTCCCCCTAATTGTGCCTAATGAGCTAGTTCGGAAACAGTCACCCTTCTCATTTTCTCTCCTCCTTTGCAGATGAAAGCTAGACAAGGAGGGCAGAGGCAGAGGAAGACAAAGTATTAGCTGGCTCCCGAGAGAGGAGAAAACAGCATCCCTTGCCTACCGAGATATTTTTTTTCTCCTCCTAAGCAGCAAGCAATTTCAGGGAAGGAGGCCATGCAGAATTTACGCAGCTGAGTCAGCTCAACCCTAATACAGTGGTACCTCAGGTTAAGAACTCAATTCGTTCTGGAGGTCCGTTCTTATCCTGAAACTGTTCTTAACCTGAGGGACCACTTTAGTTAATGGGGCCTCCCGCTGCTGCCGCATGATTTCTGTTCTCATCCTGAGGTAAAGTTCTTAACCCGAGGTACTATTTCTGGGTTAGTGGAGTCTGTAACCTGAAGCGCCTGTGACCTGAAGCGTCTGTAACCCGATGTACCACTGTTGACAAGTGCAAGCCATTTGGATTAGAGGAAGGAACCATGGTAAGTTCTCTCAGTCGGTACACCCTGATGATGCTTATGCGTCTATCTCTCCACTCATTAGCTACAGGACATTATCCAACATCTCTTTCTCTGTTCCTATTTAAATCAAATGTCATTGCCCCTCATGTAGCATGAGATTGGGAGACTGTACATTTCCACCGCATGGGTTCTGTTGCTTTAAGTTGAACTTTTATTTCTTGGAAATGTGTCACAGGTAATTTTAGAATCTTCTTGAGGGCTTTTTTTTTTTATTAAAAACTTAGTAAAAAAAAATGTTCTACGGAATCTGTATAAAGCTTAGTGCTCATTTTAATTAGCTCTCGTGTTTTCTGGCATCCCACTCTGAAGGGACTCATCACACAGAACATGGGGGCAAATGCGCATCTACAAAGCCCCAAAGTGGAAGTGCTATCAATGGTTTATTAGGTAATTAACTGCCTTCTAGTATGTTGCAAGCTGAGACTCTTCATCAGGTGCGCAAAGACCTGTTTAGTTTTTCTTATACCAGCTAAAGAAGTTTCTAACTAACGAATCTGTGAGCAAAGTTAACCTCGATGAAATATACTCGGAGTCGAGAGTGGATTTCTGCTCTTTATTCAGCTCATAGTGGTGAGGAGGAATGGAAGTTCCCCCAGAATGTCTGCTTTATATACATTATTTACACAATGGGCCCCACGTGATTGGCTAATTACGGGATTCTCCTGTAGGCCAATCAGGTTGTGGATTCACTTCCACCTCGAGCTGGATTGGGTGGCTCCTGTGGACCAATCAGACTGCTGCATTCTGGATCCTATTGTTCTAGGGCCAATCAGACTGCTGCATTCTGAATCCTATTGTTCTAGGACCAATCAGACAGCTGCATTTAGGATCCTATTCAACTCAATACATAACACTCGGCCAAGAAATCACTACCATTTCTGGTATTCCGTTGCATGGATACATAGGAGAGGGTGGAACATATGTGTTTGTCTTGTACAGGCAATATCCCCACCCCCTTTTTGTGATTTTGCCAATTTTCACTGTTTGAAATATGGCAACCCTATCTTATACCATCTTAACAGTCATCATAGCTCTCCCCCGCAAAGAATCTTGTAGTTTGTTAGGGGTGCTAGGAATTGTAGCACTGTGAGGGGACATCTAACAACTCTCAGCATAGTCCATCCTGTCCCTGAAGAACGATTTCCCTTTCCTTTATCTTCTTTATTAGAAGGCATGTTCACAACTGCTAAAAACTACCGAACCATATATTGGCAGGAAAATGGCGTCTCAGCAACGCTACCCCAGGTTCACTCCCCTAATCTCTCAAAATAATGGATGACCTTGGACTGGATTGTGTCTGATGGGTTGGAGCTGGATAAAATTAGTTGAACTTAGTCCCCTTTTAAGTCAATGGAGACCAAGCGAAGTCATGACTACCTTGTTCCATTGGTATCCATTGGGATTAATTTAATCTGGATCCAGTTCCTTGTGTGTTATAAACAGATCGGCACGTAAAAATGAATGGGCCTGGAACAGAGATATTCCATGTTGCCCTTTACTCTGGACTGCCTCTTATCAGGTAGAATTTACACCTGAGAATATTGTGAGTTTAATTCATGGGTACTAGTTTGGATGTCAATTTGCAAATGACTCACTCCTAATTTTAGCTTCAATTCCAGTGACTTGCACTGTTAAATCTCCTCTTTAAGGCAATAGAAAGCATCCTTTCTCTGTTCGTGCTAATTGGCCTTTGAGAAAAGAACATAACATTGTCTGGGACAGGCAGACTTACAAAGAGATAAAATAGCTTAATAGCTGGATTTTCACTGTAAGGCAGAAATATCTATAATTAGCATCGACTTGATTGGTTAATAGAGTCTGCAATCTTGGTTTCTTCGCTGCTGAACTGTACTGGCCATCAGAGGGAAATGTTGCATTTATATAAAGCGACTCAACATCTATGGACTCTGATTTTGATCGTTATGAATGCTAGCATTCAATTATTTTGTTTTTAAAGAATTCCATTCAGGGGCACCGGGGTGCTCCATTTATCAGGCAGATAGTGCTGTCTGAAAATGAGAAACTTATAAGACTTAAATCATTTATCCTAGTTTGTGCCTGCACTTTTTGAGGTGGAGGTTAGATCCTGCAGCCAGTAGGGCCCCAGACCACTTAGGAGCATAAGTTCTCATTTTCAAAATGGCACCTGAGAACTCAGTATGCCATTGTAAACTCCGTACTAACTGAACTGAAAAAAGATTCAGCTATCATCTGGAATTACAGAGCGGCATCTGTGATTAACAGTCAGAGCCTCTTATTTGACATTTTTTTGTTTCCTTGGCAAGGTGAAAGTAGATTAAGATAGGGCTGTTTTGAAGCAACAATGGTCATAAACTGTTAAAGCGTGTTCTCCATAATAGAGAGCACGTGTTGCGGTGGGGGCCAAACAGGCATGGGGCCTATGGGTGGGGACCAAATGGCCTCATGCTGTGATTGGGCAAGGAGTGTTGCTGGGGAGAATGTTATGTTGCTAAAGTGTGGGAGGGGTCAGAGGTCTTAAATACAGGGCTCGCAGGCTGGGGCATTCTCTTGGGCTGCGTGCACCGGATCACCCGCCCACCCTCCCTGAAAAGGGGGGGGGGGGTTCGTTGTCCTCTGACCTTGCTATGCCTGTCATGGGGTTGTCTGCCTTGGGGCAGGGGCCTGGTAGGAATTTTGTCCATTTGGCTGATTGGCTGTTGCCATTTGGGTTTTGCCTACTGCGTAGCAAATCGTCACAACTTGTAAGGTTGGCGGTTAGGCATTGGTTAAAATTGGTTCGTGGAGGGGTAAGTGCCTACCCCTCCAATGGTGGTGCAGAAAGGGAATTCCGTTAAAGGAATCCAGGGGCTTGCCATCCCTTTTGTCCTAGTCCCTGGCATCGGACTTGGGCCGTGCAAGCCCCAGGGGGCATGAGGGTGAGAGATGGGGGACTGATGTCCAGCTTCATTTCTCCCCAATATGGTTCTCCCTGACTGGCTTCCGCTGGAATCCGGAAGTCAGTTCTGTCCCCAGGGAAAGGACAGATAGTCGTAACCAATGCCTAAGCAACCACTCACGTGTGTGTATTTAAATAAAGTTGTAGCCAAATTCATGCCAAAAACCTTAAAGAAAAATTGATGTGTGAAGTGTGAGTTATTGGGGTGGCTTGGGGGACCTCGACGCGCCACTTGTAGCACTGTCAAAAGTCTTTTCCCAAAAACATTACATTTCTAGCAAATGACTGCACGTTGGTCCCATAAACTATGAATTCCCATAAACTGGAAAGTCATGGAGAAGCAAAAGGTACCAGATTCGAACCAGATGTCTATCCCTGTTCTATTCGGCAGCCCACAGGCCATGGCAGCGTAGAAGCAAAAGGTTATGTTTTCTCTCCCATCACAGTTTGAACCCTTTTCAATGGGAAAAGCCAGCATAAATCTGACCATTTCTCTCTGCATCGTTGGATTTGGTAATTTCTGAATCTCCCACAGCTTCCTTTCCCCCCTTATTTCTTAAATTGCCCCCCCCCCCTCATGTGTCACATTGAGGCAAAATGAGCAGCAGACTGAGGAGAATTGAATCAGAATGTTGCAAATAAATAAATAAATAAATGCTGGGCCTCTCACACCTCTCTATCCGCTGTTTAAAATACAGTGGTACCTCGCAAAACGAATGCCTCGCAAGACGAAAGAGTTTTCCATTTTTTGAGTCGCTTCGCAAGACAAATTTCCCTATGGGCCTGCTTCGCAAGACGAAAACATCTTGTGAGTTCTTGCGAGTTTGTTTCCTTTTTCTTAAAGCCGCAAAGTACCGTTAATAGCCGTTAATAGCCGTGCTTCGCAAGACGAAAAATCCGCAAAACGAAGAAACTCGCAGAACGAATTAATTTCGTCTTGCGAGGCACCACTGTATGTTCAGCCAGGGGTTGTGATAGTGAGAAAAAGAGGAGCAGAAAGTCAGCAACTCCAGCAGTTATATCTAATTATATCTGGTTGCTGTGCACTTTCCAATACTGGCAAGGCGGTTGCTTTTCAAATGAAAATAAATATTTTCTGTGGGCTCATCACAGTTCACCTGACTTGTAAGCATGATCACTACCTTCTCACTTTCCTTAAACCAGGGACATGGAACCTGCACACCCTCCAACATTGCTCTGGTGAAAATAAGGGCATCCTAATAATAATAATAAAGTAGGGACGCAGGTGGCGCTGTGGGTTAAACCACAGAGCCTAGGACTTGCCGATCAGAAGGACGGCAGTTCGAATCCCTGTGACGGGTGAGCTCCCGTTGCTCAGTCCCTGCTCCTGCCAACCTAGCAGTTTGAAAGCATGTCAAAGTGCAAGTAGATAAATAGGTACCTCTCTGGCGGGAAGGTAAAACGGCGTTCCGTGCGCTGCTCTGGTTTGCCAGAAGCGGCTTAGTCATGCTGGCCACATGACCCGAAAGCTGTACGCCAGCTTCCTCGGCCAATAAAGCCAGATGAGCGCCGCAACCCCAGAGTCGGCCATGATTGGACCTAATGGCCAGGGGTCCCTTAAAGAAAAGAAAAGAAAAGAAAATAATAATAATAATAATAATAATAATAATAATAATAATAATAATTATACCCTGCCCATCTGACTGGGTTGCCCCAGCCACTCTGGGCAGCTTCCAACATATTATTATTATTATTATTATTATTATTATTATTTTATTCATTTTATTTCTATACCGCTTTGTATTTTTAAGATAAAAATCTAAAAGCGGTTTACAACCTACATAAAAATGTCAGCAACCCAGAGGAAAACATTACAGAAGAAAGCCAAATATACATTCAAAGCAAAGCAATTATCAGGAAACTAAGCATCATCTTAAAGCAGACATAGGCAAACTCAGCCCTCCAGATGTTTTGGGACTACAATTCCCATCATCCCTGACCACTGGTCCTGTAAACTAGGGATGATGGGAGTTGTAGTCCCAAAACATCGGGAGGGCCGAGTTTGCCTATGCCTGTCTTTAAGATTTCAAAATGAAAAGTTACTGAGGTGATCAAGTTCAGAATACACATTTAACACAGCAAAGTTAAGGGGAAAATAATCTTAACATTTCAAAAGAAAACATTTCTAGAGGAAGTCAAATATAAAATGCACATTTAAAGCAGCACAATTAGCAAGAAAATAAAACCATAACAAAACATTAAATATTTTTTTAAAAAACCTTCCCTACACAGGGCTGCCTTCAGATGTCTTCTAAAGGTTGCATAGTTACTTATCTCCTTGAATCAGGGGTTGCATAACTCCATAAAAAGATAAAAGTAAAGGTACCCCTGGCCGTTAGATCCAGTCGCAAACGACTCTGGGGTTGCGCCGCTCATCTTGCTCTATAGGCTGAGGGATCCGGTGCTTCCAAAATTTCCTTAGGGCAGTCTAAGGAAAAGTGGGACGTTTTGGGATCAAATCAGAAACTGGGACAGCTTCTGTAAATCCAGGACTATCCGTGGAAAATAGGGACACTTGGAGGGTCTGCTGTGATGAGCACAAAAGTGCATGACCAGCTGCATAGCTGCAAACAACATTTGGCCCTCTCATGTGTACATCTAGGCAGGGCAAAAGTGGGAAATAGCTGAGGCCACTCATAGGCAACTTGACTGCCTTCTCCCAAGTCCTCCCAATCTTACTCCAACAACTGGTGTGGGAGAAGAGAAAGGTGGAATGTCATTTCTGTTCAGCTCTAGGTTGAAGCACATCTGGCACTTTTCAAAGCCACTCCTTGGATATACAAGCCAGTCAACGATTCCCTGCCCTGGCACCTGCCACTGGGCCACTATTTTCTGTACAAGAAACACTCATAGTTTAGAACCCAGCAGGAAACATCATAAAATTTGACGTGAATATTTGACGTTAACTGTTTGTTTGTTTGTTTATGTTTTTACTGTATTTTATATTTGGTGTTAGCCGCCCTGAGCCCAGTATTGGCCGGGGAGGGTGGGGTATAAAAAATAAAAAAATTATTATTATTATTATTATTATTTGAAGATCGATCAGCAATTCTCCATTTCATCTGCTTGTTCAGCATTCAACCAGCTGGCGATATGGATCCCAGCGGGTTTACGAAGACCTGAAACAAGACTTGTGACTCAACCATCGCTTCCCTTGCCGGACAAGCCTTTCAGCAAATAACTACATTTCTCTCTCCATTCTTTTCGTTTACCACTCAACACCAGCAACACATTTACCCAGGGGAAGAGAAGTAGGAACCCGAGAACGTAAGGGGGAGACGCTTTAAGCTTCTTAAGGATCGTTAACTCAGCCAATGTTGCATGTGTTTAAATGTGTTGGGCTGCGTGGGGAGAATGGGCAATGATGAGTCTTTATGATTCCAGATGGGTTAATCCAGCAAGAACTGTGAACCCTGAATAAAACTCTGAGACCTTTGCAAAATGTCAGAATCTCCCAAGACTTTAGTTATTGTAAAGGGAGTAGGGATTTGTAATAAAATGAGCAGAGCCACAGGGAACTGGCTGAGACAGTTCCTAGCACCAATTTTTAAAAAGAGAAAAGGACTAGGGGCCCTGCCGGTGGCGAGCAAACCCAAGCCTGTATAATTTCAGAACAAATCCTGGAATCCTTTTGCACATTAAAATATATTTTCCCTTCTTCTTCTTCTTCTTCTTCTTCTTCTTCTTCTTCTTCTTCTTCTTCTTCTTCTTCTTCTTCTTCTTGGTGCTTTCCTTTGTTGAATAAATTTAGAACTGTTTGACATAGTACCATGGAAATGATAAATAACTCTGTCACAAAATCGTGACGGTGCCTGTCACAAAGCTTGAAATGCGCAAGAGTGGCAGTACAGCATCTAGCAAAGTTCAGGTTCCTCACTCCCCAAACCAAGCATAAACATGCAAGTTGGCAGCTCATCAAGCAGATAATATACCTCCTGGCTTCGTTTGTATAGCCCTTTGCAGGCTTCAGTTAGGTAGAACTATCTGAATAGCACTTTAAAAAAGAAGAAGTTAAAAGAGATGTGTGTTTTTAGTCAATTCCCAGTACATCCTTCGCTGTGCAATTGTTAGATCCCAAATGGTTATAAGCGGCAAATATACATATGAAAAGAACTGCTGAAGAAGCATTCTTATACGCAGAATCATATAATTGCAGAGTTGGAACGGACCCTGAGGACCATCAAGTCCAACCCCCTGCAATGCAGGAATATGCAGCTGTCCCATATAGGGATCGAATCTGCAACCTTGGCGTCATCAGCACCATGATCTAACCAACTGAGCTATCCAGTTCTCAACTCCTATCCCACTCCCCGCACATCTGTGCATACACACACATATAGGGGTGAATTTATTAAGGGTGGATTTAGATGACAATCACATGGTGGTCACATATTGTCAGGGACCATGCCGAGGAAGAATGGTGGGAGCCACCCCCTCCCCCCGATCCTGATCCTGGATCTTCCCAGGAGCAGGAGGAAAGTATAGATTTTGAACAGTGGTTTGCAGAGGGGCATCGTTCAGAAGGCAGAAGCTGGGAAATACTGGATGGGGAACAGCTAGGAGAAGAAACACTTGTAGAGAGAGAAAGTTAACAGATTCACAGCATCCATCCCCCTTCTCCAAAGTCACGGAGAGCTCAGAAAGGGTCAGAACTGAAAGCGCAGAGGTTACAAGCTCAGATTACAAGACAAAGGAGTGATGTAGATGTAGATGGGGAAGAAAAATTAATTGGGAGCGCCGCCATTTCTAGGAGACTTGTTCTTTTCTCTCTCACTCTGATTATTAAAGAATCTAACTGGTAAAACGTTCCTTTCGTTTGATCTTATTTACTGCCACGGGGGAGGAAGCCGATTCTTTGAAGCCTGACACATATCTAGAAACTTGTGGTCAGCTGTTAGGTCATCATTGCTTCACTGCATTGTTGAAAATATCCTAACTCAGTGGTTCCCAAGTAGCTAAGTGCTGTTTTGCCAAAGCCAAGACATGGAGTCTTACTTTGGAGAATTTTGATTATCTCTATGGTAGTTTTTGTTATGTGACATGGACCCCCTGGGACCACCAACTGGGAATCACTGACCTAAATAATTCCTGAAGTGATTGCAGGCAGTTGTGCCTCAGATTCTCTCTTTGAAGGGCTGGCTCCAGGTTTGAGGGGTTCCTTGGCAAACTGCCCTCCCCCCAGTACTACTGGGTAGGTCCCCCAAACGACGGGTTTCCTTGGTGGCTGTGGTGTGCACTGCCATTTTAAAATTTCCAACCATGTGCTTCAGGGCTCAATGGGACATTGCTCTGGGATATGCTGGGAAATTTAAAATGGTGGCTCATATTTGACTAGCATGGACAGTCAGGACAAAAGACAGTGCTGGTGGAATCTGGTAGGGTGCTGGTACCCCAGAAGCTCCCTGAAAGGAAGAAACATTGACATTGGTCTTGCTTTGGGCAAGACAAGTCCCACCATTCACTCACCCTCATGGCCCCTCACTGTTGTTGCTAGAAGGAAATTGAGCTGGGGGCAGAGATTTCTTGTACCCTCTAGCAAACAACAGCATCTATCTAGAAGGGGCTGGCAGCACTTGTTTCTGAGGTCCTTTGCACCCCACTTTCCATGTCTTTAGTACCACAGCTATCCTGCTTTATTAACTTCAAATGTGAATTTACCTGGGTGGAATCTACACACATATTTAAAAAAAACACTGTGAAAATGCTTTTTGAAAAAACGTTTTGAAAAACACATTGAATTTGGTGTAGCTCACTGGAGCCATCTAGTGCCACATTTGTATATTGCACTTTATGACACATTTACAGCGTTTTAATTGGAGCTGAGTCCCTGGCCTCAACCATGAAGGAGTTAAGTGCAACATACTCTATTTAAAAAGGAGGCCATGCAGCTCTCAGGAGAACTTCGCAATTAGATTCTAGGACAGTTTCTCACGGGTTGATAGCTTGGTATTCTATGGTCCAAAAGAGGATTATTTGCCTAACATTATGTGTCACAGAAGCTTGTCCCCATCTGCTGCCAATGAACTGTGGCTATGATTACCTGCATTTGTTATTTTGGCTCAGCTTACTGCTTTCTCCACCCTATCTCATGCTCTCATATGAGGCTGAAAATTAGGGATTCCTCTCCATGCTACAAAGCAGCGTACTCAAATAGCAGACGAAGAGAACCTCCCAAAGATACATCCATTAGAAGCGCATGAGTGCTATATTGATCCCCTGTGCCACACACATACAAGGAAAATGAAGGATGAACTACTTAGTGTCTGAAATCGATTGAACTGAAACATAATTATACTTCGGCATAAACTGAGATAGGGAACTTCGGACGTTTGCTCTGTAAGTCATATCAATTTGAAAATTGTTGGAGAAGGCCGTACACCCATTATTAAATTTGTGCCACATCAGGTGGGACTTTCCAGATAGATGTAATAATGGGAAGATAAGGCCAGTGAGGCAGTAGATGTCGACTAAGGGTGTAAGAAGCCATCATTTTCCATTCCATTCTGTATTTGTCGCAGGCAGCACTGTTTCCATTCTGCTGCAGTTCCATCTTCTGCTATGTAATTTACCTTGCTGTCTGCTGTGCTGAGGTCATTGTGTTATTCCACCCCATTAATTTCAGTGCAAAGGAAATGTAATAGAGATAGGTAAAAACGTAATCAATCATGTATTGTTTGCGGCCTGAAAGCAACAACAGAAACAAACCCCAATCATCTTTTCTGGATTGATTTATGTTCTGAACATGGGATGAATAAGCAGACACCAGCAATTTCCGCCCCATGCTTCTAAAAACTGCAGATGAAAAGCACCATCTTGAGATGGCGGCAATTTGTCTTCAAACATGATGCTTGTTATGACACATGCATGCATCAGACGAAAACAAAGAACATATGCTTCTCGTTCAGAAATACTGGCTCGGATTAAACTAAGTAGATCCACAAGCAGAAGCCAGCACAGTGAGTCCTGTTAGTGCAATGGGACTTCCCTTCATGCAACACCCCCATACCCTCCTCAAATCTGCTCAGGAGGGGTAGGAGAACCCCCAGGACAGTCTTCAGGAGGAAAAGAGGGACTATCATTTCATTTGGCAAGCAGAAATACTTGCACTGACTCAACAATCACCTTAGCATGACAATAAATTTCACCCATTGTTTTGGCTCCAGTTAAGACTTATTAATCAGCTGAAATGGCTATGATTAATTGCTTAAAATAGCTATAATCAAGTTGCAGTCCTATTCAGCACAGTATCTGAATCCTGGGAAGAAGCCATACATCGTGACAACTATTTAGATGGGTCACCTGCACGGGCAATATTGTGCCATCCTTACATATATCAACAGCTGCAAAGCCATAGATTCCTCACCCTTACTTTTCTCCAGGATGATATAAGGGCAGACCTTCTCAACTGGCGTGTTGAGTTGAGTGAGGCTCTGTCCTATTGCAATAGCTATAATAAATGCTGGGTCCTTAAATCTGGGTGTTGGACTTGAACATGGTTTCCTTGGTTCTGTGGTTTATTCAAAAGGTGGTTGATCCTCACCTGGATAACGAACAAGGTGGTACAGAGGTGAATTCTTACCGCAAAGACTATGCTGCACTACATCTGAAGACCTAGAGTATTTATACCATTACAGTGGTACCTTGGGTTAAGAACTTAATTTGTTCCGGAGCTCCATTCTTAACCTGAAACTGTTCTTAACCTGAGGTACCACTTTAGCTAATGGGGCCTTCCACTGTCACTGCCACCGTGCTGCCGCCATGTGATTTCTGTTCTCATCCTGAAGCAAAGTTCTTAACCTGAGGTACTATTTCTGGGTTAGCGGAGTCTGTAACCCGAAGTGTTCGTAACCTGAGGAGTTTCTAACCCGGGGTACCACTGTAGTTGGTCAAGGGAGCCGTGGACTCTAAAAGGTTGAAAATCTCTGCTGTAAAGGAAGAATGCCATAAGTCAGTTAGGTAAAAGGAGGAGGAGGAGGTGGTGGTGGAGGAGGAATACTCTGGAGACTGAGGGGAATTGATCCCAGAGAAGGCAAACTGAAAAAACTGAGGGGTGTTTTGTTTTTTTGTAATATATAAATGTGAGAAGGTTATCAAAGCAGAAAGAAAGGCTGGAGGCCTATACATATGAAAGTGATGCCGCAGATAACCAAAATCTTTTCCGCAGATGGCAACCAGGAGGAACAAATTAATATTAAAGGCAACAGGACTTTGGCCATGAGATAAAAACTATTCAGAATGCAGGCTTATTAAACCTGAAGATAGGTAGCACTGTATCTCTAAGTTCTGGATCCCTAGTAGATTGGCTGAGGTCTAGCTAAGGGTTGGGGAACCTCTGGTCCTCTAGATGTTGTTGGAAACCAACTCCCAGCAGCTCCAGCGGGTGGTCAGGAATTGTGCAAGTTATGGTTCAACAACTTCCAGAGCTGTCATACAAGTGCGTGCAGGAATCATGAGATTATTAGCTGCAACGTGTGGCCAGTTACTACGGATGAACAGCTTTGCATTTAGGTGTACCTGCCTTCAGGCAAATAATAAAAACAGCCCATAAATCCTGCAGAGGCTACCAGCTCCATGCATCATAAATTATCTCAGTCATTTGGGGTCATTTGGCAGACAGAATCATGTGGTGAGTCAAAGCAGTCCTAAGTAGTCCAAGGCAGCAAACAATGTACAGAAATAAATAAAACTGACTACTTGAGAGGGACTTTTAAATTTTATATTTCGAGGAAGGTGAGTGCCCGTTATTTATTTGCATAGCTGCTGAGTATCTAAAAGGACAACAGATGTGTTCAAATGTCAGCCTGATGAGTGATTGCTCTCAGATAAAGCCACTAGCCATCTCCTTCTGCAATACAGTGTACTGAAGGGGAATAATAATAATAATAATAATAATAATAATAATAATAATAATAATTTATTATTTATACCCCACCCATCTGGCTGGGTTTCCCCAGCCTCTCTGGGCGGCTTCCAACAAAGTATTAAAATACAGAGAAGCATCCACCCTTTAATTCTTGTAATAACTCCTTCATAATTTATTTGGTCATATTGGGCTTGGGTTGAAAGTTCCAAGCCCAACTACTATCTTGCAAATTTCTAATATTAGAAGCTTCAAGTTACCAGAAAGGAGATTTCAAACAAACAAACAAACAAACAACCGTCAGGAAGGACTTCCTGTCAATAAAAGCTGTTTGACAGTGGAATGTCTCCCTTGGGAGGTGACGGTCTCTCCTTTCTTGAAGGCTTCTAAGCAGAGGTTGGATAGCCATCTGCCATAGATGCTGCTTTAGTTGAGATTCCTGCATTGCAGGGCGTTTGACTAGATGGCCCTTGGGCTCCCTTCCAACTCTACAACTCTATGAAGCAAAAACAAGGCTGCAATCCCATGTTCATTTACCTGGGAGTAAAACCTTACAGAAATAAATACAATTTACACCAGAGTAGACATCTGGTGCTCCTGCTGGTCCATTTGCACCAACACCACCCCCTCTGCTGCTCCACACCTCCTGGCAAGCTGCAGCTAGCTGACCAGCTGGAGGTCAGATGAGCAGGAGCACCCACCATGTTATCCACCAACCACTGGCCTGGTGTGCGGATTCAAAGCTGAGCATAAATGCTGCGTAGGTAGAATTTTATATTCACCTCAATGAAGGGCACAGGTAGAATTTTATATTCACCTCCTCAATGAAGAGGAGTTTTCGTGATGCATTCGAAATCAACCAAAACGTTCATTAGCCTTCCACACCCTTCGCTTCTCAAGCGCTCCCATCTGCAGCGATGTCAAACTACAAAGCCAGGCTGCAGGCCTAAGGCACTCGCCTCACATTTAAAACATGGTCAAGTGACTGTGAGGAGAGTATAAGCGGCAGACCTGTCAATGGCCACTCAACCGAAAGTATAAAAAGAAAAGTGGACTGTAACTTTGCCAGAGGCACAAGTAGAGAGCTCAGTGAAATCCATAGTACATCTTACTCTTTATTCTTTTACCTTCCTGACCCGGTGTGGTAAAGAGAAGGAAACCCTAACTCCCAAATTATCTGAATTTGTCACATTTAGAGGTCATTACAAGTAAATGAAAAACCTAGGCGAATCTGAATATTCATCAGAATTTGCAATTGCTGAAAGGGTTTTAGGTGGTCCCCAGCCTTAGGACATTTTCAGTACATTGTAACATACCATTCATGAGAAATCTTTGCTCACCAATAGCTGGTCCACAGTAGGACATGCACGTAATGACTGCCAAATCACATTAATTCCAATGTTATTGCTGCATACATGGCCCCATAGGAGGTTTGCAGCCGAACAGTTACTTCAGTGGCTAAGAAAAAAACATGCCGTTTGAAATTCTATGCACACACAGAGAAAAGAATATTTCACATCATTTCTATTTTCTAGGGTTGACACCTCAAAAGTTGTTGAGCTTCCCCCCCCCAAAATGCCTCAAAACGTGATTTTTCTTTTCTTTTCGTTTTCATATTATTTTATTAATTTTCCAAAGATGACAAAAAATAAAAACAACAATACAGAAAAGAAAAAAGAAAAAAGAAATAAAGTTGACTTCCCCCTATTCCCTTCCCTGGTTCTATAGTTTATCATCATACCGCGTGTCCATTTTAAATTATAAAATCATTAAAATTACTTATTGTCCAGTCATAATATCTTTACAAATATTTTTAAAATCCTGCTAATGTATTAACCTGTGTACATTGCTTCTGTATATATGCAATAAAGTCCTTCCAATCTTCTTTAAATTTATTGTCATCTCTTCCTCTTAATTTCAAAGTCAATTTTGCCATTTTAGCATTTTCCGTTAATTTCACTTGCCAATCTTCTTTAGATGGGACACCTTCTTCTTTCCAATATTGTGCTAATAGTATTCGTGCGGCTGTCACTGCAGACTTAAATAAGATTTTTCAATTGACTTGCCTAAGATCCAGGACAAATTCACCTCCGGGTGTCAATTCCGCCTTTGAAATCTCGGAAAGGCAGCCCTTCTTCTTTGGTGATCACTCGTAGCCAAGTAAGATTGTCACGGTTTTAACAATGAGTCCGTAAGTGACTGTGGAGGCCAATTCTGGATCCACACATCCTTCCACAGTGGGGACATTGATTTCTGGGCGGGAGTTGATCACGGTGTGGATTTGCTAAGCGTGCCTTCCTCTTAGCACGTTTCTCCCTTGCGTCCTGAGTTTGAGCGTCTTCAAAGCCCTTGACACCTTTGGTAACGGCTGTTCTCCAATTGGAGTGCTCGCAGGCCAGTATTTCCCAGTTCCCAGTGTTTATACCACATTTTTTTAGATTTGCCTTGAGAGTGTCTTTTTTACAGAGTTTCCTGTTTGGCCATCTGGGAAATGATTCAGTTTTGTGGCTCATTGTAGGTGCTGCCTCTCTCATTAAGCATGCAAATGAGATCTTCCAACTCATCCTTGTCATTGTGAGCTTATCCATTGGGAACCTATTTGGCAGTTAACTATACTGACCAGTTCCAGTGGTTATTATAGCATCAAACTAGGACCTGGGGGACCAAGGTTCAAATCTTCACTGGGCCATGAAGCTCACTGGGTGACTTTGGGCCAGTCACTGCCTCTTAGCCTAACCTACCTCACAGGGTTGTTGTGGAGATTAAATGAGGAGGGGAGAACCATGTACACCACCATAGAACTCCTGGCAGAAAAAGGTGGGTCTCAAGTACAATAAGGTGATTCATTATGTCTCGGGGATCTTCTCTTCTTTGGCGATCACTCGTAGCAGAGTAAGATTGCCTTCCATGAACACCGTCTTAACGGTTTGTTTGTAAGTGACTGTGGAGGCCAATTCTGGATCCAGACGTCCTTCCACAGTGGGGACATAGGTTTCCGGGCAGGAGTTGATCACGGTGAAGGTTTGCCAAGCATGCCTTCCTCTTAGCACATTTCTCCCTTTCATCCTGAGTTTGAGCATCTTCAAAGTCCACAACACCTTTGGTAAAGGCTGTTCTCCAATTGGAGCGCTCCCAGGCCAGTGTTTCCCAGTTGTCGGTGTTTATACTACATTCTTTTAGATTTGCCTTGAGAGAGTCTTTAAACCTCTTTTGTTGACCACCATCATTACGCTTTCCATTTTTAAGTTCGGAATAGAGTAGTTGCTTTGGAAGATGATCATCAGGCATCCGCGCAACATGACCTGTCCAACGAAGCGTATCCAGAGCCGGAACACGCCCACTTCAGTCGAGTTGGGAGAATGGCATCAGAATTTCGATGAAAAAGTACAGAATTACATGAGCAGGAAGTGGAGAACTTTTGCTTTTAATGCCAGCTGCAGAAGCAACACCATTCAAAATGAATGCTGAGGGCACGCCATCCAAGTTTTGTTAGTGAGCATCTGATTCCAGAACAACAGAGTCACGAAGCTTCTACAGTTGGGGGCGGTGTTGGAGCGAGTGCATATGCTATGCACAGTAAAATGGAAGGACTTTGTTGGCAGGCGGGGAGCATTAAATACAGTGCTGTAAATGAAGAACAGGCGCATATGCTGCTCACTCGCAGGATTACGTTTGGCTCCTGGAAGCTCTTGTAACTCAGGATACCCTCAGAGCAACAGGAATCCTTGGCAGGAGACAAAGGATATGTGCCCATTAACGAACACTCAGGGGGGAACATGGTGTTCGTGGATTCTTAAGTGAATTTCCACAACAATGCAACTGTGGAGAGAAGGAAAAGATCGGGTTGATGAAATGTGGCCTTGTGGAGAAAGAGAAGCAAAGTTCTAAGAATTCTACCTCAGTCATTTGCACTTCATTTGTTGCCTCAGGCAAACTGCATACATGAATGCTGTGATGGCCTGGGATTCCGAGTCTGAGAGCGATCCGGAGGAATCCCAGCCGGCACAGGAGTCCCCGCCTCCAGGGCCGGCTGAACTGGGGCAAGGCCTAGATGCTGAGGAAACTCAAGAGCAGGCACCAGGTGAAATCATTCAGGCCCCAGAGGTGCTGGAAGACTCAGTGGCTACAGGTGAGCCTCCCCCGGGGCCCAGTAACCCTTCGGCCTCTCCTGATCTGCAGAGGCTTAGGGCAGAGAGGCGAAGGGAACTGGTGTCTCCCAGGAGGAGTGCTCGCCTTAAGGCCAAGAGAGGCGGGGCTTCTGGGGGCCGGGACCGCCCCCGGCCTTAGAAGAAGATAAAGGTCAGGCAGCCCGGTCCCAGGTTGCGGGAGCAACGTCGTTGTGGAGTACCTGCTTTACCCAGTCCTTGTTCGGCACTCCCAGTGTGCCTGTTCCTCGCCCGGCTTCCTGCTTCTGCCTTACCAGTGTTCCTGTTCCTCGCCTGGACTTCTGCTTCTGCCCTACCAGTGCTCCTGTTCCTCGCCTGGCTTCCTGCTTCTGCCCTACCAGCGTTCCTGTTACCCCGCCCGGCTCCCTGTCTCGGACCTCGCGTCTCATCTAGTGATCGTCTGCCCTGCTAGAGACTCTGGACTGTTCTTGGGCTACGGTAATAGTACCTTATTCCCCCTGGGACCAGCACAAGTGCACTTGGAACAGAAGCCATGGGCCTCCAGTTGTTGCTAGACTCCAACTCCCAGGCCAGTAGCGGGTGAGGCATTCCTTGCAAGCGGAAACTGCTACCCCTGTGCTTCGTGCCGCCTGAGGCAGTCACTTCACCTTGCCTCCTTGGTGGGTCGATCCTCAGTGCCCTAGTCCCACTCAGAAGCCCTGTACAAACGTTCAAGAAATCTAGAAATGAACCTTGTAAAGGGTGGATTGGGAACGGGCACGCTGGCCCCATCTCTGCACAGTTAAGATCCTATCGGTACAGGGTTCTGCACCTAAATACTATGTAGACCAATGGCAGGGATGCTGTGGCCTTCCAGATGGACTGCATCAGTCTCAGACCTGGACCAGTGTTCGGAAAAGATGGGAACTGTAGTTCAGAAATATCAGTAGGGCCATAGGTCTGTCACCCTTGATCTAGGCCTTTGGTCTTGAAAGGTTATAAATTGCACACATGTAGAGGGCCCTATGCAAAGGAATGCATAGAGACTGGGGCTGAAGACATGGGGCAATCTTTATCCCCCTCTTTGCAAAACATCACTTCTTTACACTGGGCAATGGATATAGGACACAATCTAGACCTAAACCTCTGGGAGAAACTCTGGAAGAATGACTTGAAATTCACCACATGTTATATATTGAAAGAAAATAATATGAAAATGATTCATAGATAGTATCTAACTCCAAGTAGGTTGGCTAAGATGTATAAAGCAGAATCAGATACGTGTTGGAAATGTAAGGAAAAATGGAGGGAACTTTTCTTCATATGTGGTGGACATGTAAAAAGGTTAAAATATATTGGGAAATGATTTATGATGAGTTGAAGAACATGTTTAAAATAAGGAATAGTTCAGACAGAAGTCCTTAGGTGTCAGAAAAAACTATTTATGTATGTGACAACGGCAGCTTGGGTTTCGTTAGCCCCAAAACGTAAAGTGAGAGAGGTTCCAGGCAAGGAAGACTGGCAACTTAAGATGTTAGAATATTCAGAACTAGCAGTTTAACATATAGAATCAGAGGTCAAGAAGAACAGGTATTTAAAGAAGAGTGGAAAGTATTTGCGGAGTACATGGAAAACATTGGCAGCATTAAGATAAAATCAACAGTATGATTTTTATTTGAGTTTTGTAAGAGTGGAGAACTTATTTATTTATTTGTTTGTTTTATTTATATAATGCCCTATATCCGAAGGTCTCAGAGTGGTTCACAGGACAAAATCAGAATACAAAACCACAAATATATATAATCAAAATAAAAGCAACAACCCAATAACTGCCCCCAAAGCCACATTTTAAAAGGGCATAGGATGTTCTAATAAAAATGGCTATAGTAAAATATGCAGGAATGACAGATAACTAAAATGAAACTTGGAAGGAGAAGGAAGGAAGTCATTAGATATATAATATGTAAAAGGTTTATTCTGAGATGTAAAATTGAAAGCTCAATAAAAAGTATTTATATATAAAATCACTTATTTAGGAATGTCTGCACTTTTTATAAAGTTGACGGCATCACTGTTGTGAGCATTTTGCCATTTAAAACCAGGTTGCTTCTTTGTGCTAGGGTTATAAAAAAGTGTAACTCAGCTCTCTCAGAGACTCCCACCATGCTAAAGATGCCTTCACATACCACACACCAAAAGGACAATAACAGCCACAGAAACCGGGCTCCCTGGTTTACCGAGGAGCTCCGGAAAATGAAGCAGGACCTCAGACGGCTAGAGCGAGTATGGCGGGGTGCTCGTGACGGAGCCTCAAGAACATCTTATAGGGCTTTTATGAAAACCTATGAGATGGCGGTGAAGGCTGCTAAGAAGTCTTACTTCTCGGCCTCCATTGCATCCGCTAGCTCTCGCCCGGCGCAATTATTTTGTATAATCAGGTCTTTAACGTCCCTTGAGGGACAGCCAAATTTAAATAACAATTTGGCACATAGCTGTGAGGCATTTGCGAGCTTTTTTGCGGAGAAGGTCTTGTTGCTCCGCCATGACCTCCCTGCCAATTTGGATACAATAAAGGAACTGGAGGCCCCTCGACTGTCCTCGGGTCCAGTAGTGGACCACTTCGACCGGATATCCCCAGCCGATGTGGACAGACTCCTCCGAGCTGGAAAGCCCACCACCTGTCCTCTCGACCCGTGCCCGTCTTGGCTGATTAGAGCGTGTCCAGACGAGGTGCGGGCCCTCCTGGGGGATATCATCAATTTGTCCCTTGGCACGGGGACATTCCCTGTGGAACTGAAGGAGGCAGTGGTGCGTCCGCTCTTAAAGAAAACATCATTAGATCCTTTAGATCTATCCAATTACCGCCCGGTTTCGAATCTTCCGTTCCTGGGTAAGGTGATTGAGAGAGCGGTTGCTGAACAGCTTGGTAGGTTTCTGGATGAAACATCGGCTCTGGATCCATTCCAGTCCGGCTTCCGCGCGGGTCATGGGACCGAGACGGCTCTGGTTGCCCTAACAGATGATCTTCGTAGACAGCTGGATCGAGGCGGGTCGGGGCTGCTGATTCTTCTAGATCTGTCAGCAGCTTTCGACATGGTCGATCACGAACTCCTGGACCACCGCCTTGCCGACGTGGGGATCCAGGGCACAGTCCTTCAATGGCTGCGCTCGTTTCTCTCTGGTCGGGGACAGAGGGTGGCGCTTGGGGGGGAATTGTCATCACGCCACTCCTTGGTGTGTGGAGTACCTCAGGGTGCGATACTCTCCCCGATGCTTTTCAACATCTTTATGCGCCCCCTCGCCCAGCTTGTCCGGAGTTTTGGGCTGGGTTGCCATCAGTATGCTGATGACACCCAACTCTATCTGTTGATGGATGGCCATCCTGACTCGGCCCCAGACACACTGACCAGATGTTTGGAAGCTGTGGCTGGATGGTTACGTGGGAGCCGGTTGAAGCTAAATCCTTCAAAGACAGAGGTCCTGTGGCTGGGACGGGACGATATGGGATTGGGAGGGCAACTCCCATCTCTTGCGGGGGTGCAATTAGTGCCAGCACCGTCCGTTAAGAGTTTGGGTGTAATCTTCGACACCTCCCTTTCCATGGAGGCGCAGATTGCAGCTATAACAAAGGCGGCATTTTTCCATCTCCGCCAAGCTAAGCAGTTGGCTCCTTACCTCTCTCGCCCTGACCTAGCCACTGTGATCCACGCGACGGTCACCTCCAGACTGGATTATTGTAACTCGCTCTACGTGGGGCTGCCCTTGAGACTGACCCAGAAACTCCAGCGGGTGCAGAATGCTGCAGCGAGACTCCTTACGGGGTCTTCGCTGCGAGACCACATTCACCCGGTGCTATACCAGCTGCACTGGCTCCCGGTGGAGTACAGGATCAGGTTTAAGGTGCTGGTTTTAACCTTTAAAGCCCTACACGGCCTAGGACCCTCGTACCTACGGGACCGCCTCTCCTGGTATGCCCCACAGAGAAACTTACGGTCTTCAAATAAAAACATCTTGAAGGTCCCAGGCCATAGAGAAGTTAGGCTGGCCTCAACTAGAGCCAGGGCTTTTTCGGCTGTGGCTCCGATCTGGTGGAACGCTCTGTCGCTAGAGACTAGGGCCCTGCGGGACTTGACATCTTTCCGCAGGGCCTGCAAGACAGAGCTGTTCCACCAGGCCTTTGGCCAGGGCACAGCCTGACTCCCTCCCTCGGCAATCTTCGTGGAGCTCTGGCACAATGATTGCCAGTGGCTTGATTTGAATCAATTTTATAATGAATGATTTTAGAGTGTTGTTTGTACTGTATTTTTGTACTGTTTTATTGTTGTTAGCCGCCCTGAGCCCGGCTTCGGCTGGGGAGGGCGGGATATAAATAAAATTTATTATTATTATTATTATTATTATAGCCAGTGGAGTTTTATATCTCACGGGGAATCGTGCTGCTGGATGACATTTTTAAACGAAGCTTGACAGATTTATCAGACATATGAAAGGCAGCGCTGCATCCAGAAGGAAATTTGCATCCGCAAATATCAATCCACACCTGTTAAGGACAGAGAGGGAGGGTTCGGCGGAATGCTATTTGAACAGTCTGCTCTGAAATGGATGTGCCAATAATACTCAGGGGGAAATGAGCATCGTGCGCCCAACATGTCCATAAAGGCATCAGAATGACAGCGGGGAAGATTTAGAGGCAGGGTTGTGTAAGCACTTTCAATTAGTGCAGCTGTAAGATTTCATATCTAATGTCGGACTTCAAACACAGCTTCCTCCCTGCCACACACACGCCAGGTACCTCTGACAGAGCATCCATTTTCACTAAGACAATAACACTGGCTGGCATTTTAAGCAAGGCACGACAGATTTATCAGCCATATGAAAAAGAGTGCATTTTTACAGCTGAGAATTTGACCTGAGGCACTGTTTTATTGTCAATAGAAAACAGCAACTTCTGGAGCCATTGGACTGGCGATACGAAACCCAAATAAATAATCAAAGAGCATGTGGCTGCTGGCATGAGTTATCCCAGCCACTTTGCCCTTCTCCCAGCAATCCATGTTTTCGTACAGCGAGAAGCTCTTGCCCTCTGAGCGAAGTCCTGATGAGTAATCGCTATTGCTCACAATCTTCTGCGAGGCATCTTAGGAGTTAAGAGAGCCACTGGAAATAAGTCCCACAGTTAAGTCACCCATGAATTTGGCAAGATCAACCACTCACCGATCTGATGGGGAGATCGCAGGAGTGGGAAGAAAGACATTCTTCTTGGTAGACATCAGGAGGTGGCGGGAGACAGAGGTAAAGGACCCCTGGATGGTTAAGTCCAGTCAAAGGCGACTATGGGGTTGCAGCGCTCATCTCACTTTCAGGCCGAGGGAGCAGGCATTTGTCCACAGACAGCTTTCCGGATCATGTGGCCAACAGGACTAAACCGCTTCTGGTGCAAGGAAACCAGAGTGCATGGAAATGCTGTTTACCTTCCCAGTGGTACCTATTTATCTACTTGCACTGGTGTGCTTTTGAACTGCTAGGTTGGCAGGAGCTGAGACAGAGCAAAGGGAGCTCACTCCGTCGCAGGGATTCGAACCGCCGACCTTCTGACCAGCAAGCCTAAGAAGCTCAGTGGTTTAGACCAAAGCACCACCCGCGTCCTTGTTAGAGACAGAGGACATCTCAAGTACTGGGAAAGTCTGTGTTCACTGACTGGCAAGGATGGCTTCTAGCCAGCCAGCAACTGTGTCCATAGTTCCTGGCAGTCTTCCCAATTCCGCTGTACCTGGTGATCATTAGCAAGGATTGACTTTCTCCTCCTCCTGCCGCACAGCTCAACTGCCCTGCAGCAAAAGTAGGAGGTCTTCACCAGAGAACCACACGATGGTCAGTTGTTACATTCATGGGCAATTCCTAAGAGCAATTAGCATCAAAGGATGCTGGCCAAATGAATGAAACTGTAGCCTTATTAGACTTTACTGATTGGTGGGCTCTGCATTGCTCCTGGACGGGAGGAAGGAAGTCAAATGACACCGAAAGGTACTTGCGTGGTCAGTCCACAGCAAGTCCAAAAAAATGAGAAATTTCATGCTGTATATATATCCTCCAGGCACCCTCTTCCTCCTTCCCTAGGAATCCAACCACATCAGCCTATACACACAGGTTGACATCACATATGTTCCTGCTCTAGTATTCTTAACCATAAAAGGGTATTCCTTCCTGTACTTCTGACCATAAAAGGGTATTCCTGTTCCTACTCTTATCTTAGAGGAAGAGGTCACCAACTCCAAGAACACACTCTGGCGCTGTTCCTGGACTAGGTCTGTGAGTCAGGACGTAAGATAAGACCTAGACATGTCATCCCTACTCCACTGAAACAGCCAAGGTCATCCTTGCCATCACAAACTGATAAAGGAGAGGGCTCTGAGCACTTGTTTATACAGCTGGGTTTTTGTTTATACATTGACTCAGAGCTCAAGTTAATGGGTTTTAGCTAAGGAAAAATCGGGATTTTGGTGCCCGTTTGGTGCACAGTCAGTTTGGGGTTTGGGAAACCCATTCCTTCAAAACAACTGCTCTTGCAGCACTGTCAACTGGGATCGCAAGGGACATTTCAGTGCCATACCCCCATACCCAGAGACCACCACACACAGTTTTAGTTACACAGCTCCAGGAATCAGAGCCCCTCTAAATAGATGTGATATTCCAGGGCAAATATTAATTCTGTCACTTTACTGTATTCATTCCCACCTGCACCCCCCATTTTATTTGTTAAAATTTGGAGAACTGTGTATTACAAAGGAGACCTGCATTTTGGTTTGCCTACGGTTTGGAGATGTGCTAATTTGATGTTCTCGTTGAAATGCTAACCAAAGTGAATTTCTCCTTTATCCATACCCTTAAGTTCTAGCTGGGGTTTGATTTTTCCGAGGCACAGCATTTGAAAATTTCAATTCAATAGAAATGCAGAACATTCAATAATTTTAATAATAATAATAATAATAATAATAATAATAATAATAATAATAATAATAATAATAATTTATTTGTACCCCGCCCATCTGACTGGGTTGCCCCAGCCACTCTGAGCAACTTCCAACATATATAAATCTACAAGTTATACAACCTCTTCTCTAAAAAAAATAAATTAGATTCTTACAACCTTGATGTAACCAACGTTTATGTCCAAAGCCATTTGTTGGAAGGAAAAGTGTCCACTTGGAAAAGATCTACACAACTGCAGCAGAAATAAACTTGATACAAAAAGGAAGTCATCTACTAAATATAATTTAACATTAAGCAAAGGTTTCAGTCAGAAGTTTGATTCAATGCTTTTCCCTGACCTTGAAACACACACATCAGATGAGAGGATGCTCATGTATCTTTTTAATGCTGAACTTCAAAGAATCAGATTAGCTTTTCTTTTTTAAAAAAAACAACAACTACTAAGCCTTCAAAAAAATGACCAGCTTGATATAAGAAGTGCATTAATCGAACAGGCTGACGCAACATGAAATGCAAACAAAGCAGCACTGCCGACAGAAGCAGCATTAATATGTGTGCATGTAAGTATATCTAGGATCACTGCAGATGGTGACAGCGGTCACGAAATTCAAAGACGCCTGCTTCTTGGGAGAAAAGTGATGACAAACCTAGACAGCATCTTAAAAAGCAGAGACATCACCTTGCTGACAAAGGTCCGTATAGTTAAAGCTATGGTTTTCCCAGTAGTGATGTATGGAAATGAGAGCTGGACCATAAAGAAGGCTGATCACAGAAGAATTGATACTTTTGAATTATGGTGCTAGAGGAGACTCTTGAGAGTCCCATGGACTGCAAGAAGATCAAACCTCTCCATTCTGAAGGAAATCAGCCCTGAGTGCTCACTGGAAGGACAGATCCTGAAGCTGAGGCTCCAGTACTTTGGCCACCTCATGAGAAGAGAAGACTCCCTGGAAAAGACCCTGATGTTGGGGGGAGAAGGGGACGACAGAGGACGAGATGGTTGGACAGTGTTCTCAAAGCTACCAGCATGAGTTTGACCAAACTGCGGGAGGCAGTGGAAGACAGGAGTGCCTGGCATGCTCTGGTCCATGGGGTCACAAAGAGTCGGACCTGACTAAATGACTAAACAACAACAAGAAGTGTATCTATGGATGACAAATTCTATTTGTAGATCTTGGCCCCATCCCAATGAGTTTTAGAGACACTTGAAAGCTTGTGCTCAGAAATTAAGATTTCTGTGCTTCTTTTCTTCCATTTGCAACTCTTCATATCATGTGGTCACTTGCTTCTAAAGCGGCCCTGAGTTTTTGGAGAGTGTGTTGCAAGAAGTTTGCGGGGAAAGTGAGAGGGATCACCCTGAGTGCTTACTTGAAGGTGGAGCTCACATTCTGGCAATTGCACCTAGTCAGAGAAAGGGAATTCTGGGCCAACCAAGAATTTTGCAAGCAAGCTAGATGGAGCTGGTATTCCATAGAAACATCCCTTCCTTCTATAGGATGGTGAGCTTCTGGTCTGCCAGATGCTGTTGGACTTCAGCTCCCATCATCCCTGGCTAGAGGCCATGTTGGCTGGGGCTGATGAGATTTGGAGTCCAAGAACATCTGGAGGGCACAGGTTCTCCTGCTCCATAGCCTCCAACATTTCTCCAATGAAAATAGGGACATCCCATTCTAAATTGATAATTTTACTGTTTATACCCCACACATCTGACTGGCTTGCCCCAGCCACTCTGGGCAGCATCCAACATATATAAAAACATAATAAAACATTACAAAGTAAACAAACTTCCCTATACAGTGGAACCTCGGTTGTCAAACATAATCCATTCTGGAAGACCGTTTGAGTTCCGAAACATTCAACAACAGAGGCGCAATGGGCGCAATGGGATCGCCGCCACAGGGGGGGGGGTCACACTTCACGCCCCCCCCCCATTGAGGGAAGATAGACTAAAGGATTCTGCCCAAGGCCTACAAACAGCCAAAGTTGTGATGTTTTGCCTCGAGGAAGGCGAAACCTGCCAATGCAGGGAAATTCCTTCCTCGTCCCTCAACGGCGACCATCTAGGACCACAGCAGCACCTGCATAGCTGTAAAGAAGAAGGTTAAACTGCGAAAGAAGGCATAAATTGAGGGAGGGCAGGGTGGGGGAAGTTCAGGAGTCGACTGAGGACCAACAGGTAAGTTACACCCTCTATTGTGAGTGTGGGTGGTCCTAACTATACCTGGCCAATTCCCTTGGCAACGCACCCCCCCCCCCGGGCAGGATTGGCTGATTGACGAGGCTAGGCAGGAACCTCCAGGTATCCAGCTCGGGGGGGGGGAGCGAAACCAACTACCTTGGCTGGGGGTCTAGAAGTCCCCGAGGGGGCTGCACGCAACCACGCAAAAGTTGCCCCCCAGTTAATGCAGGGAGTGGTCATTATTAGCAAGCTCTGAAACCAGCGGGGAAAATCCTTTGGATTATTCAATGGATCTCTCTCCGATTCTTCCTCTCTATTCAATTCTTCCTCTCTGGGAAACTTTCTATAAATATGCCCTTTAAATTTCAAGGACGCAAACTTCTAAAATCTGTGCACGCTTCGTACCTGCAGAACTTAGGAATATTTTACTTTGCACGTGGTGAATCAATGCGTTGGGGTTTGAGACTGAGATAATTCATAGGCATAGAATTAAGTGCCACACAAGAATAAGGGGGCTGTGTTGGCCCATAAGAAAAAGACTCCAAATTCCACATGAAGGCAATACCTTTATTAGGCCAACCAAAATATCACTAAATATTGTGCAAACTTTCAAGTTCTCCAAAGCTAGATGTAATTAAAGCGACGGGGGCTTGTTGTAAAGCCACACATTTGCATCTTATAGGAGTCTCAACCCTTTTCAGTTGGTTTTTTTGCAGCATGATTCTCTATGTAAAACCAGGTGTTTCAACAAAATGTTACCATAGTAGGAGGGGGGGGGCTATAAATGAGCATGTGTGATGGACAAGTGTTTGTGTGAATGTGTGTGCCACCACTTTGCAAAAAAAAACAAAAACCCCACACAATCCAGTTTTGCCCAATCCACTTGTGATTTATAGCAATGTGCCAAGCGCACTACCCAGCCAATTCTGTAAAATGAGAAATAAATGTGCCTGTTTCTTTGAACTGTATCAGTCCCTTTGTTGGAGGATATTGGTTTGGCATTCCAAAGTGTTTTGCAGATAAATCACAATCTTTCCGCATGGCAAGATGGAAAAGTGCGAAGTGGGGCCAAGGGAGAGGAAAAATAAAAAAAAAACAAAAAGGCGCTATTCATCAGACTTCAAGCTAGGAAATGGCAATGTGAAGAGATAAAGTACTTGAGAGTCACCTTTATGATCTGAGGTGAACTCAGACATAAGCCTTTTTGCTAGAACTTGGAGAGCTCAGAAAAATCCTCCAGGCAAGTACTTTATAAAATAAATCCCACTTGTCCAAATTCCCTTTTCTAAGTGAACTGTATGTGGCTCCCTTTCTTCAACTGCTTCCCTTCTCTGCAAACTCCCACCCTGTTCTAAAAGACAGCTGTAGCTTCTGAAGTAGCCGATAGCTGGAAGCCATTAATTTAAGCTCATTCACATTGTAAGAAACCCAACATAGATGGAATAGGTATCCTTAGTAATAATGTATTTTTTAAAAGTCTCTCTCTCTCTCTCTCTCTCTCTCTCTCTCTCCCCTCCCTCTCTGTATAACCAGGTAGTGGGCCTTCTCAGTAGTGGCGCCCGCTCTGTGGAATGCCCTCCCATCAGATGTCAAGGAAATAAACAACTACCGTATCTGACTTTTAGAAGACATCTGAAGGCAGCCCTGTTTAGGGAAGTTTTTAATGTCTGATGTTTTATCATGTTTTTTATATTTTGTTGGGAGCCACCCAGAGCGGCTGAGGAAAAAATAAAATTTAATAATAATAATAATAATAATAATAATAATAATAATAATAATAATAATTTAAGGGGCCTCCAGAACGAATTAAGTTCTTAACCTGAGGTACCACTGTATTCCATTATTACATCCATCAACACTTATTTACACTGTTGAATTTACTTTAATGTGGCCAACTTTTTCAGGTGTACACAATTCCCCCCCCCATATATTCAATAAACAATTTCCAATCTTCTTTAAACATATGTTCTTCTTGTTCTCTTATTCTACATGTTAGGCCCGCAAGCTGTGCATATTCCATCAGTTTAAGTTGCCATTCTTCTTTAGTTGGGACCTCGCTCGTTTTCCATTTTGGGGCTAACAAAACACGGGCTGCAGCCGGGTTGCTTTTCTTCATGGTAGGATAACCAATCTCACACCCCCACCCCAAATGCGCTCATCCAAAATATCACTCTGTCAAACAGAGCAAAATATTGCATAGTGTGAGAAATGTTCTTTTGAGCTTTATTTGCTATGAGAGAAACTGCTGTAGCTGCATTGATGACCCCCCAGAAGTCTTAGAGTGATGATCACAGCTCCTTTGTGAAACACCATCCACTCTTTTGGGGAATACTGGGAAGATATTTTCTTCCTGGGGCATTTCGTGACTTTTTTATTCCAGTGTACATTTGTGGCCAAGCATTGATTGCTCTCATTTCTCTCCACTCTCCCTTTCTTAAATTGTTTTCATACGAATCCAAAAGCTAATTTTCCCTTCTCAAAGACAGGCTCCATTTTGTCCCACAGTATTCAAATTACTACTGCTCTTGTCATTTTTAGCTGACTGCTTCCTCACAGGCTCTGGATACAAGGAGGGGTTGCTAACAGCAGGCTCTGACACACTCTGCTCAGGGTTAGAAACTGAGATTATGGAAGTTAGGCGCTAAATGGCACCAAGGTTATGGGCGCAACAACGAAATGTCTAGGCATGCTTTTTTAATGACAAGAATGCAAAGCTGAAAATGAATGAACTGCAGCTAAAATCTTATGCTCATTTTTCACATGGTCTAGTCCTCATCTAAAGACTGCAAAAAACAAAGCCATGCTTTCCCTGCCTGCCCCCCTAATATTCTTATGGTAAAGGTAAAGGGACCCCTGACCATTAGTGCCAGTTGTGGCCAGCTCTGGTGTTGCGGCGCTCATCTCGCTTTACTGGCCGAGGGAGCCGGCGTACAGCTTCTGGGTCTTGTGGCCAGCATGACTAAGCCGCTTCTGGTGAACCAGATCAGTACACGGAAACGCTGTTTACCTTCCCGCCGGAGCGGTACCTATTTATCTACTTGCACTTTGACGTGCTTTCGAACTGCTAGGTTGGCAGAAGCTGGGACTGAGCAACGGGAGCTCACCCCGTCACAGGGATTCAAACCGCCAACCTTCTGATTGGCAAGTCCTAGGCTCTGTGGTTTAACCCATAGCGCCACCCACGTCCCTCTTAATATTCTTATGAGGGTCCCTCATAACACTGCCTCTCTTTAAGGCCAGCTGAGAGGCAGAACCTATCAGCTTGCCTGACGCTGCAATGATTTCTTGGAAGTTGAGCAGGCAGAAATTTCTCCTCCCACGCCCTGAAGCACAAGCAATTTCCATCTATTAAGCCTTTTTGTTGTTTATTTGCACCCAACGTAGAGGACAGTGGTCCTATTTATCATCCTTGGAAAATACCAAAATGCATTTCTGCGCCATTCCCCTATTTTCTTTACTAGGTTGCCCATAGTATTGCTTTCTGCACTTGCCTTTGGGGATGGCTGCTGGGGAACTTTTCTGCCATCCCATTTATATGATTTCAAATAATCCCCGAGGTGGAGCACCAAGATTTATAGCAGTCTGAATGGCATCTGAGTTTATTTCCACTTAAGTTTAGTTCCTTGGCTGGCAAGCAGTAAGAAACCTAAGTTATCTCAAAGCAAGTGGGTGGTGGATGAACGGATGGAAACATACTCTTTGAAACCTAATCACCCATGGCCAATATATTTTCAGCTTTGATTCTAAGGAGCTGCTAAAAGAGGTCCTAGCATCACATCTTCCTATGGAAGAGAGAGAAAAGTATATGCAATGAAAATATCTAAAATGCATGTAGATATTCATAGAATCATAGAATCATAGAATCATAGAGTTGGAAGAGACCACAAGGGCCATCGAGTCCAACCCCCTGCCAAGCAGGAAACACCATCAGAGCACTCCTGACATATGGTTGTCAAGCCTCTGCTTAAAGACCTCCAAAGAAGGAGACTCCACCACACTCCTTGGCAGCAAATTCCACTGTCGAACAGCTCTTACTGTCAGGAAGTTCTTCCTAATGTTTAGGTGGAATCTTCTTTCCTGCAGTTTGGATCCATTGCTCCGTGTCCGCTTCTCTGGAGCAGCAGAAAACAACCTTTCTCCCTCCTCTATGTGACATCCTTTTATATATTTGAACATGGCTATCATATCACCCCTTAACCTCCTCTTCTCCAGGCTAAACATGCCCAGCTCCCTTAGCCGTTCCTCATAAGGCATCATTTCCAGACCTTTGACCATTTTGGTTGCCCTCCTCTGTACACGTTCCAGTTTCTCAGTGTCCTTCTTGAACTGTGGTGCCCAGAACTGGACACAGTACTCCAGGTGAGGTCTGACCAGAGCAGAATACAGTGGTACTATTACTTCCCTTGATCTAGATACTATACTCCTATTGATGCAGCCCAGAATTGCATTGGCTTTTTTAGCTGCCGCGTCACACTGTTGGCTCATGTCAAGTTTGTGGTCAACCAAGACTCCTAGATCCTTTTCACATGTACTGCTCTCAAGCCAGGTGTCACCCATCTTGTATTTGTGCCTCTCATTTTTTTTGCCCAAGTGCAATACTTTACATTTCTCCCTGTTAAAATTCATCTTGTTTGTTTTGGCCCAGTTCTCCAATCTGTCAAGGTCGTTTTGAAGTGTGATCCTGTCCTCTGGGGTGTTAGCCACCCCTCCCAGTTTGGTGTCATCTGCAAATTTGATCAGGATGCCCTTGAGTCCATCATCCAAGTCGTTGATAAAGATGTTGAATAAGACTGGGCCCAAGACAGATCCCTGTGGCACCCCACTAGTCACTCTTCTCCAGGATGAAGAGGAACCATTGATGAGCACCCTTTGGGTTCGGTCAGTCAGCCAGTTACAAATCCACTGAGTGGTAGCATAGTCAAGACCGCATTTTACCAGCTTCTTTACAAGAATATCATAGGGCACCTTGTCAAATGCCTTGCTGAAATCAAGGTAGGCTACATCCACTGCGTTCCCTTCATCTACCAGGCTTGTAATTCTGTCAAAAAACGAGATCAGGTTAGTCTGACATGACTTATTTTTCAGAAATCCATGCTGGCTATTGGTGATCACAGCCTTCCTTTCTAGGTGCTCACAGACTGTTTGCTTAATGATCTGCTCCAGAATCTTCCCTGGTATTGATGTCAGACTGACTGGGCGGTAATTATTTGGGTCCTCTCTTTCCCCCTTTTTGAAAATAGGGACAACATTTGCCCTCCTCCAGTCTACCGGGACTTCGCCTGTTCTCCAGGAATTCTCAAAGATGACTGCCAGTGGTTCTGAGATCACATCTGCCAGTTCTTTTAATACTCTTGGATGCAGTTCATCTGGCCCTGGAGACTTGAATACATCTAAACTAGCCAAGTATTCTTGTACTATCTCCTTAGTTATTCTGGGCCGTGTTTCCTCTGCTGAATCATTTGCTCCAAATTCTTCAGGTCGGGCATTGTTTTCCTTATCGGAGAAGACTGAGGCAAAGAAGGCATTGAGGAGTTCAGCCCTTTCTGTGTCCCCTGTTTGCATTTCACCATCTTCTCCTCTGAGTGACCCCACTTTCTTTGTTCTTCCTTTTGCTACGAACATACCCATAAAAGCCTTTTTTGTTGCTTTTAACCTCTCTAGCAAGCCTGAGTTCATTCTGTGCTTTAGCTTTTCTGACTTTGTGTCTACACGTGCTGGCTATTTGTTTGAATTCCTCTTTGGTGGTTTCCCCCCTTTTCCATTTTTTGTACACATCCTTTTTTAATCTTAACTCAGTTAAAAGTTCTTTAGATAGCCACCCTGGCTTCTTTAGGCACCTTCCATGTTTCCGTCTCAATGGTATTGCCTGAAGTTGTGCTTTTACTATCTCCCTCTTAACAAACTCCCAGCCATCCTGAACTCCCTTTCCTTTTAGTATTACTCTCCATGGGATCTCACCCAGCACTTCCCTAAGTTTTATGAAGTCGGCTTTCTTAAAGTCAAGAAATTGAGTCCTAGTATGCTTGGCTGCTCCTTTCCGCTGTATAGTAAACTTCAGAAGAGCATGATCACTTGCGCCTAATGATCCTTCCACTTCTACCCCACTAACCAGGTCATCGACATTGGTTAGGACCAGATCTAAAATGGCTGCTCCTCTTGTTGCTTCTCCCACTTTCTGGACAATGAAGTTGTCTGCAAGGCCAGTGAGGAATCTGTTTGACCTTATGCTCTTGGCTGAGTTTGACATCCAACAAATATCTGGGTAATTGAAGTCCCCCATTACTACTATCTCCCTTCCTTTTGCATGCTTGGCCATCCGTTCCAGGAAGGCATCATCTATGTCCTCCATTTGGCTTGGGGATCTATAGTAAACTCCCACAATGAGGTCACTGTTATTCTTCTCTCCCTTAATTTTGACCCAAATGCTCTCACTTTGGCTTTGAGGTTCTAAATCTTGGATCTCTTCACAGGTATACACATCCCTGACATATAACGCCACTCCTCCTCCTTTCTTGTCTGGTCTGTTTCTCTGAAATAGATTGTATCCCTCCATTATTACATTCCAATCGTGGGACTTATCCCACCAGGTTTCAGTGATGCCTATTATGTCATATTTAGTTTGCTGTACCAAGAGCTCAAGCTCATCTTGTTTATTTCCCATGCTTTGTGCATTAGTGTACAGACATTGAAGTCCATTAATCATTCCCCCGTTTCTCTTATTTAAGGATTTTTTTTCCCCACCACTAGGTCTGCGTGCTGTTTGCTCCATTTGGTCTATGACATTTAGATGATCATCTTCATCAATTGATAGACTCCTACCTTCAGTAGCACTGTCTCCCTCCCCCACATTAGTCAGTTTAAAGCCCTCCTGATGAGGTTTCTGAGATTTTTGGCAAAAGCATTTCTTCCAACCGTTGGAAATGTTATGGCAGTTAGTATCAAAATCTCTTCTGCTGGAAACCTTATACGCAACTCATTCTACATTACATTGTTAAGCATTACAATAGCATTAAGTTTCAGTGTACCTTTCTTCAGCCTTAACCAAGCATGATCTCAAAGTTCATGTAGGGCAGGGTGGGGAAGGAAATACGAAATAATATAAAAGAATGTTTGTGATTAAATCTGTTTAAGTAGATATAGCTCAGACGCCACTTCTCCTTAGCAAATACATTCTGCCTAAAGAAAGCATGTAAGCCAGTTTCCTGGCCTGGCTCCTATGTTATTTTCATGAATATACAGTGGTGCCCCGCAAGACGAAATTAATTCGTTCCGCAAGTTTTGTCGTCTAGCGAATTTTTCGTCTTGCGAATCACGAAATCCCATAGGAATGCATTGAAAATCAATTAATGCGTTCCTATGGTCAAAAAAAGTCCAAACAAAGCCAAATTTGGTACAACAACAGTTTATTAACTGCTCTTTAAAGTCACACATACTGTAAAGAGCAGTTCAAAAATTGAAGGGAAAATAAATTAACTTTATAAACATGACAGAAAAACATTTAAAAATCACAAAAATTCCCAAAAAAACCCCACAAGCTCCCAGATTCCTGCAGAAACCTCTCCAACTGTTCCCC
>JAXCMG010000008.1:31656681-31747025 GCA_034642415.1 Podarcis siculus
AGAAAAAAACACACAAGCTTCCAGATTCTTGCAAACCCCTCCCCAACACCAAGTCCTTGAATTCCAAACACCCCAACCCAAAATCCAACCCCCCCCCCAAAAGTTTTAAAAGCTTAACTTACCAAATGGCTGCAAAAGAAGTTTTGGAAAAGCTTCAAAAATCACCAAAGTCTTTAAAAACCTCAAAAAAGGCTACTATGTACACTGCGTTCTATGAGTTGCTCCTCGAAGTCAAGTCGCAACTGTATTAATGGTGTTAAGAAAAGGGAAACAAACTTGCAAGACGTTTTCGTCTTGCGAAGCAAGCCCATAGGGAAATTCGTCTTGCGGGGCAAATCGCAAACGGAAAAACCTTTCGTCTAGCGAGTTTTTTGTCTTGCGAGGCATTCGTCTTGCGAGGTACCACTGTACCATTTTTTGTGTGCAGACTTACCTTGAATATATACATTTTTGGCCACATTGTCTGGAGAACTGCCCCACAAAGTTCAGATAAGTGTGAATTTTGAATGATGGCTGTGGTTTGGTTTTCATACTGTTTTGGAACATGAGAATTCCATAGATTAAATATTAACTGATCAAATTTCTCCCCACCCCCACTTCGCATGTACCTTAGAACAGCACTTATCAGTGCTAATGTTCGATTTCAGATACCATCTAAAAATCATGATATCCTATCTATAGAAAGCAATGTAGTTGTTTGAATCTATTCCTGTCCTCTCTGGTCCAATGAACTGTTATTTTTATTTATTTATATTTTAAGAAAGAGTGTTTCAGAGATGTATACTAAGAAAACAAGCTCTGTATGGAGGACCCTGCTTAAAGAAGATTGACAGGAATGGTAGATGTTGGGTTAGCAAAACCTAAAGGTCATTTTCCAATAGCAATCATTTGGCCTTTAATATTGACAATATTGTTACGTAGTCTGAAGTGTAAGACCAATACTCTGTATATATAATAATCAATTGGAAGGCGCTTACTTGCCAAGGTTCAAGATTTAACCTTTAGGGGAATGATGTTCAGAGAAAATTTAGTTCTATCTTCAAAGACCAGCTGGATAATCAAGTACATGATATAACTACAAATATATAACAGCACAGCACAGAACACCTCACTGTCTACTACTATAGGCTGCCATGCTTTTAATGGCTCCTTCTGACTCAAATTCACATCCTCTATTTACATGTTGTAAGGAATGTGGAAAAGATACAGCGGTACCTTGGGTTACATACGCTTCAGGTTACAGATTCTGCTAACCCAGAAATAGTGCTTCAGGTTAAGAACTTTGCTTCAGGATAAGAACAGAAATCGTGCTCCGGTGGCGTGGCAGCAGCAGGAGGCCCCATTAGCTAAAGTGGTGCTTCAGGTTAAGAACAGTTTCAGGTTAAGAATGGACCTCCGGGACGAATTAAGTACTTAACCCGAGGTACCACTGTATTTTGTTTGAAGACAAACACAGTGTTACTGTTTATTGACACTGGAGACAGTCAGGGTGGTGTCCTCTTGTCAGGAATCAGAGGATCCACCCCCCTCCCCCAGTAGGTTGCCAGGAATGGATAAGACAAGGGAAGTTCTTGCCAATGCTTTTTATTCAATATCCACAGAGAGAGGCTTAGAAATGCAGCCTCTTGGAGTAATGGTGTTGCTTTGAGTGAAACCCCACCCCCTCTGTCTCTCCCACTTCCTCATGAATCATCACTACTGGTGCTGAGAAGTGCCCTCTGTCTTTGAGCTCTTTGCTCTCCTACTTTCAAGGCCCGCCAGGTTCTGGGAAAGGGGGAGTCTGGAATGCTTTCTAAAGACACTGACTCTGTCAGCTGTCTCTTCCCCTGGTGCTTCTTCTTCTTCCTCCTCCTCCTCCTCTCCCATTATTTCCCAGCTTTCCCCCTCCTCTGCCTTTGAGCTGTAACCTCCCTCATACCCCTGTTGTAATTCTGAACTGTCTCCTTCTCTGGAAGGGTCAGGCTGGGAAGGCGCTGTCCACCATGCCTCCTCCCCTTACACCTCTAGATGTTGGATGTTGATTTGTTAGGTGACTCTACTTGTTTATTGGGTAGGCTTTGGTATTATGTGAAACCAACAGAAAGCAAACTATTTCTTCTACCTCGTAAAATCTGCACATGAACTGAGAAAGCAGCTTGCAAATTTCAACATATTTCCCTTATTGGAAAAAAGTCCCCGTGTGCTTGCCAACTTATAACTAGCAATCATTTACTGCACACAGAGTTGATATAGGAGGTTTACACAAAATGTTCAGTATTTAATATTGTACTCTATGATGCACAGCTAATTAGCTGGAAGCGATGCTAAAGAAGCAGGGGGACGATGGCCTGGAGGCTTTTAAGAGACTAACAAATCAGAACTAAATTAAAGCCTATTACTCCTCTAAAATATTCCATTTTAATGAATGTACCTGTGAGTAATAACAACAGGTTATCATGCCAGTGGCAATGTTAAGCAAAAGAAAGATGCAAAAAGATATGCAGATTTGCTTGACGTATACAAGGTGACATTACAACTGGGGATGTCAGAGAAATTCTCCAAATTCTCATTTGCGAATGAATTTGGGGTGTGGCCTGCCCCAGGACTAGCTTCCCCACCAAGGCTTCTTCCGTTTTTGTGGCGAATTACTGAGGGTTTTTTGGGTCCACAAAAGAAAGGATTGCTTATTTGCAACATAAATAAGTAAATGGTTATTGCTTCCACCCAACATCTGACAATTATCTGTTGTTGGCAACAAATCTCCAAGCCTCAGACAACTCTTCAGTTACGCAACAGCTTAGAAAAAGAAAATCTGTGCCATGCTACCCACTTAACAAAAGGAGCTGGTTTGGCCATTTTGTGCCAGTTTCTTCTACTTGAGTGGCAAAGATTAAAATAGTTGCGGCTTGAACATGATTCCTTATGTAATAAAGCATGATGAACATCATTAAAACATATAATTTGCTGCTTGGGGGGAAAGCCCTAAAACACACAGATCAGCCTGGCTAGTGAGATCCCTGAGAGAGACCTTTCTCTGAATGCTCCTGTCCTTGGAGAAGAGTTTGGATTCGATATCCCACTTTATCACTACCCGAAGGAGTCTCAAAGCGGCTAACATTCTCCTTTCCCTTCCTCCCCCACAACAAACACTCTGTGAAGTGAGTGAGGCTGAGAGACTTCAGAGAAGTGTGGCTAGCCCAAGGTCACCCAGCAGCTGCATGTGGAGGAGCGGAGACACGAACCCGGTTCACCAGATTACGAATCTACCGCTCTTAACCACTACACCACACTGGCTCTCGAGGTGAGAGGTGTGACTACAGAGCCTTTTCAGTAGCTGAGCTCTGATCATGGAGTTTCTTCTGAAGGTAGAGTTGACCGGTACTTACTTTGCTATAAAATATTTCAGATGTTGGATGAAGGTTCTCTTGTTCACCTAAGTGTTTTGTGGATTGAGTTGTTTTTGTATTAATTAATTAACCCTAACACCTACAATAGTTTAAAATGTGATCTACAGTATTGTCCATTCAACAGCTGTTGTTCTGGTCAGTCTGTTAACTGCTGTGACTGGCTTTTCCTGCTACTAGAATTGATGGCACCACCACTGAGAAGGCCCAGAACTAATTTGGCTGAACGACAAAACAAGACCTTTCATGCCAGCCTTGGAAATAGATGGTGTCAATTCTAGGGTTGCCATGTTTCAAAAAGTAAAAACCTGAACACCTCAGAGCCACCAAAATTGTTGAGCTTCTTTTAGGAAAATGCTGCCCCCCCAAAAAAAACCCTGTTGAGCCTTATTTTGGAAATTCGTCCCGGACGTCAATTCTGCCTTTGAAATCCTGGTAATGTCTGGACGTATGGCAGCCGTAGTCAATCCATTATCCTTCAGTGATACTTGTCAGATCCTGAACAATAACTGTCTACTCTCAGCACTAGAAATCCTCAACAGAGGTGGCATATTAAACACTGAATGCTATCTGAGGACTAAACCACAATGATCCTGATGAAAGGAAACTCTATATATTAATTTTTCAGCACAAAGTACACTTCAGATATCAACGCTAAACAATGGTTTAGTGCAGCCTTCTTCAAACATGTAGACTAACAACACCTGGGGACCCAACTCTCATCACTCCTAATCTTTGGCCATGCTGGACAAACTCCAATGGGCAGTTGCAGCCCAACAGTGTCTGTAAACAGAGCATTGAAGATCTCTGGTTTAGTATTATCAGAAATAGCCACGGCAAGGCTTCGGGCTCAGATGCTCTCCATCTTCCTCTTCTGATAATGGTTGTAAGGAAGAGTTCTAAAGCTTCTGTTCCTTATTTCTGATTAATCGCAGCTGTTGTAAAATCTGAACCTTGACAGGCTGGGGCTAACCTTAACTACAGTTTGTTGAAACAGGGTGGCTTCATAAACCATGGTTTATTGAACTTCTGACCATAGTCGATTAAGCTGGCTTGTTTCAATGAACTATAGCTAAGATTCATTGTTCAGCCAACACACTAAGCTGCAGGTAATTTAGAATGGAAGCAGAATTCCTTGATCTCTTTGTGGCAGTGCTGAATGAGGAAGGGGGAGGGCATGAAGGCAAAATTCTTCATAAGATGAAACAATGGTTTAGCATTAAATCTGAACACAGTCATTCATGCCCCAGGTCTCTTTAATCATGGAATAGCCTGAACACTTTGGTAAGTTGTCGAACTACTTCATCTTTTTTTTTAACTATCAGACTATACTTTACTATATATTATTCATGTGTTTCCTTTTCCCCTTCTGGCTCTTCACTTTTTTTTAGCATCAAGGTTGCTTTGCCAGCTTGTCTGGAAAACAAATGCGCCTCAGCTCTGTCATTTCTTACCACACACACACACACACAAACACATACACACACACACAGCTGCACAGTTGCTTGTGACCAATTACAGAGGCAAGCTCAAAATACCATTTCACAGGGCGTGCTTTCCCAGATGCCTATCAGATTACCTTAGGCAGTGATATCCATTCAAAGCAAAACATCATTTCTAGAGCACAGGACAAAGGCAAAGGGGCCATCCTCATCAACAGCGTCCTGTGCTTTTGTTCCTTCCCCTTGAGTACATCTTGGCGCTCAGAAGGTCTAAATTGAAGTCACATCCCCGAGAGTACAGATCAAAAAGATAATTGCCATTCACATCAGTGTAGTCAAGCTCCAAATGTTATAAGAGATTGCAAAGATGTTGTATTATATATATATTTAAGGTGGCAGAGGTAACACTGCACCCACCTGCTCCAGGGCTGAATTCTAGCGTCAGCAGAACTGCCATTAGAATCAAGCGGGCAAAGGAGAGTCTTTATCTTAATTGGCCTCCTCAAGGTCAGTGAGGTCAAGCTGTAAAGGGACAGCCCTTTGCAATGCCAACGCAGCAAAATCCAAACTTAGTGTGCCCTCAAGCTTAAACCACGAGCTTTTCCTTGCCAGGGATTCCTGTTTTCTTATTAGGGTTGTACTCCCAGATATTTATGCAATTTGTTTTCCATTCAGTCCTGAAAGGCTCGCGGGAAGTAACATTTGTTAAAATGGCAGAAAATCTAAAATAAGATAGATATGGGAAGAAGACTTGACACCATTTGCCCTTCCTCATGAAGAGAGTGGGCAGGGAGTATAATGGCAGTTTGAAGGCAACGCCCGGAGAGCAGGAGGAAAAATACATCTGGAGCAAGCAAGATACGCAGGGTTGGCCGATAAGCGAAGGGAGTGCACTGCCAAAATGCTTTAGCAACACCCAATGAGGCAAGAAGGCAGATTGGGGGATACGATACGATGAGTTACTGGTGGTGAGGTGGTCGGGAGGTGCGGCAAGGGTATAAAAACTGCTTGTATACGTGTATTAGGGGCTGCCAGCCTTTGGAAGTAATTCCGCTGGTTGCCTCTGCGCAGATCACAATAAACTTTTTTTCTCCGAAGGAACTGAATCCCTGGTGCTTCTTTGTCACCTCTATGTCCTGGGTGAGAGGGCAAATGGATCCCAAGTAATTAAGGCTTCACTCACATTTCCCATTTGCTGCTGTTGCTTAAGCAATCTCGCCTGCGGAGAGGACCCTCCCCTCTGCATTTAAGTCAGTCTTCTGAGATTCATTCGACTGAAATAAGACCATCACCTGGAACCTTCATGTTGGTTGCCCAAACCTCTTGAGCAGATTTTGAGGGTGTAGAGCAGTGGTGCCCAAACTTTTTTTCAAAGAGGGCCAGATTTGATGAAGTGAAGGGCCGTGGGGGCCAACCAAAGTTGTTGACCTTTTCTCAGGATTGAAGTTGTTGAGGTTTTTTTAGGATTTTACCCCAGGAAATAAACTGCCACAGGGGCCAGATTAAACCGACTGGTGGGCCAGATTAGGCCCCCAAAACAGATGTTGGACATGGAAGGAAGGAAGGAAGGAAGGAAGGAAGGATCAGCAAAAATGGCCTTCCTCCACTTTCTGCTCACAGAAGCTTTGTTCTATCAAAGAGCTCACCACACACCTTGATACAACCGATAGAAGTGGATCAAGGCCCTAACTACAATGACAGGTATTTAGCTCACTTAATAGAGCAGCTGTTAAGTGGAACAGGAATGTAGGACATTCTTGCTCCAGTTACAACCACTGCATTAAATCAACTTACGTTTCTACTGTATACGTTCTCTTTGGCTTGAAAACGGTGATTTGCTGCTTCAAGGAGAAATTAAAAATACTGAAGAGCTCTCCCGCTTTTCAGAATGAAACAGATACCAGTGAAAGAATGGTATGAGAACTGCTTGAAAACAACCAAAGTGTCCATTAGGTGCTGTCCATTAATCCTTGTAGATGTGATAACAGTATGATTCCATTACATACAGATAAATTTTATTTCATGCGGTGGCTATTAGCCTTGAGAGCTTTCCTTTAGAAGAGTATAATCATGAGGCTCTTCAAGCAATCAGATACCTGAAGCATCCATAGGTTTTCAAGAATGTTTAATCAATGTTTCCTCCAATGATATCTGATATATATAGCAATTTTAATACTCTGAGTGCCAGTCCTCATGCAGCCAAACCAGCACTGTCGAACACAAAAGGTTCGCAGGTGGAGGGGTAGGGTGGGGGGAGTCCAGCGACTTGCAAAATGCTTTGGGGAAATTACCAATGGAGTAAGCTGAAGATAGGGACGTGGGTGGTGCTGTGGGTTAAACCACAGAGCCTAGGACTTGCTGATCATGAAGGTTGGCGGTTCGAATCCCTGCGACGGGGTGAGCTCCCATTGCTTGGTCCCTGCTCCTGCCCACCTAGCAGTTTGAAAGCACGTCAAAGTGCAAGTAGATAAATAGGTACCGCTCCAGTGGGAAGGTAAACGCCATTTCTGTGCGCTGCTCTGGTTCACCAGAAGTGGCTTAGTCATGCTGGCCAGATGACCCAGAAGCTGTCTGCAGACAAACGGCGAGATGAGCGTTGCAACCCTAGAGTCGGTCATGACTGGGCCTAATGGTCAGGGGTCCCTTTACCTTTTAAGCTGAAGATCCTAGGTATGGAGTGGCGAGATGAAACTGCCATTTGACACAATAGTTCCTGAGTGTCCTCTCCAGAGTTATGGAGCCCAAGTACTGGTGAGCTTCAGGCTATGAAGCAAGCTGGACAAAGACTAGGGTGTAAGTGGCTCAAGTCTTGCACCAAAGCCAGGCAAACCCTGGTTAGGGAACAAAATTGTGGCTATCGTTTGGTAGTGCAAGCTGCAAAGAAGGTTCATTCCAGCTTGCATTGCGTCCTCTGGTACCTGATAGGCAGAGTTATTTTGGTCTCCATTTTGAAAATCGTGCCCAGTGGCATAGCGTGGGTTGTCAGCACCCGGGGCAAGGCAAGTAATTTGCGCCCCCTAACCCGTGGATTTTAGCACTCGAGTGCGAGCGCGCCCCCCAGATGTTGCGCCCAGTGTGGCCGGCCCCCCTGCACCCCCCACGCTATGCCACTGATCGTGCCAAAGTCATAACAGCACGATTTTCAAAAAGGAGACCTGCATGGAAGGGTGGGAGAGGAGGAGGAAGCAGGGAGATCCACAGACTCTCCCAGGAAAGTCTAGATCAGGCTTCTTCAACCTCTGCCCTCCAGATGTTTTGAGACTACAATTCCCATCAACCCTGACCACTGGTTATTTGAAGAGATCAGAGCACCAAGTACATACTCAAAGCTTTCCGCACAGAAGAATTGTAAGCGCACTTCAGGGAAAATGAAGAGACATTTTCTTTCAAGTTGGAGGTAATGTTTGTTATTGGAAAATTGAAAGCTTCATCAGAAACCAGCTCCAAAACTTAATTAACTAATTCTTTCTGGAGCTTTAAGACAGACCAGCTCGATATATTAAAGGTAAAGGTACCCCTGCCCGTACGGGCCAGTCTTGACAGACTCTAGGGTTGTGCGCTCATCTCACTCTATAGGCCGGGAGCCAGCGCTGTCCGCAGACACTTCCGGGTCATGTGGCCAGCATGACAAGCTGCATCTGGCGAGCCAGCGCAGCACACAGAAACGCCATTTACCTTCCCGCTGGTAAGCGGTCCCTATTTATCTACTTGCACCCGGGGGTGCTTTCGAACTGCTAGGTGGGCAGGAGCTGGGACCAAACGACGGGAGCGCACCCCACCGCGGGGATTCGAACCGCCGACCATGCGATCGGCAAGTCCTAGGGCTGAGGTTTTACCCACAGCACCACCCGCGTCCCGATATATTAGCCAAACATAATTATATTGTTCTCTACGGGCAGTGCTAATGCTGCAGAAGAAATATTGATTAACTATTTGAAACATCAGTTTTACTTTAAAAGGGTTTCCTGTTAAAAGCTGGTGCTATCCAGTACACAGAAACTTGGACATAGAACTGGGAGATTTGTTTTATCAAACTCTCAGTTTGATGCTGCTTTGTGTCCATGAAAGAACCATGGAAACTGTTGTGTGGAGATTGTTTTCTATGAAGGATCCCCATGGCATTTATTGCCCAAAGTGCTTCATTTCACACTTGCTTAGCCTGAACCATCTTGGGCACTTTCATGCCCATTCCCTCAATCTAGAGAGCCATTTGGATTGCCTCACAATCCCTTTTTGTTTTAACCACCCTAAATAATTTCCTGTCATCAGCATACTGCACAAGTGCCGGGCACGGGGACATCTTGTTTTTTCGCACAATAGCATGGTGGCCATTTTGGGCGTCGTGATTTTTCCTCAGAAAAAGCGCTTTTCGGGCTGCACTCTTGCATGGCGCCCCAAAATGCATGCCTTTGGGGCACTGTGCTCTCATGCTTTCAGAGAAAGGCTAGCAGCCACCACCCATTCAAGATGGCAATTTTGCAACTCCAGACCTTCCAAGTGTCCCTGTTTTCCAGGGATGTTCCTTATTTAGAGAAGCCATCCCTCTTCCTATTTGATCCCAGAATGTCCTGCTTTTCCTTACTATGTCCCTATTTTCATTGGAGAAATGTTGGAGGGTATGGAGTTATCCAATCGCAGAGCCATCGGGAAACAATCCTGTACAGTGGTACCTTAGGTTACAGACACTTCAGGTTACAGACGCTTCAGGTTACAAACTCCGCTAACCCAGAAATAGTACCTCAGGTTAAGAACTTTACTTCAGGATGAGAAGAGAAATCGTGCTGCGGCGGCACGGCAGCAGCAGGAGGCCCCATTAATTGAAGTAGTACCTCAGGTTAAGAACAGTTTCAGGTTAAGAAAGGACCTCCAGAACGAATTAAGTCCTTAACCCGAGGTACCACTGTACGGGGAAGGTTTGAAATGTTTGCTGTTTTATTATGTTTTTATATATGTTGGAAGCTGCCCAGAGTGGCTAGGGCAACCCAGTAAGATGTGTGGGGTATAAATAGTAAAAATAATATTATCATTTATTCATTAAAGATTGGATTTTTACTAGTTTGGATCTTGTAAAAGTCATCACAGCCAAAACATTAGCAGGCTTCCTGCATGGTTTCTTTTGTTTGTAAATCCTTCTGCACCTGCCTAGTCCATTTTTGCAGCTGACCTGCTAGTCTGAGCCTGATAAGAGGCTAGAAGATATTTCATCAAGAAGGCAAACAGCATCGTTTGCTCGGTCACACCCTCCAAGATTAATTGTGGGAAACAAATGTCCTTGAGAGTGGAGATTAAGCTAAACAATGAATAGGTGGGAGCTTCACAGAAGGCTTAACTCTCTACAGGCCTTAAACAGAAGATACATCCCATCTGAAGAAGAATCACTAATGCTTAGATTCAGCTTAATAGAGGAGGGTGTCTAGCACAGAGATAGTGAACTTAAGGCCCAGGGGCCAGATGTGCCCCCAGTCCCCACCCCCATTCAGTCCTTGGGGGGGGGGTCTCCTCAGGCCACACCCCCTGCCCAGGCCATCCCTTCGGAGCCAAACAGTCAATAGCCCTGGTTAACTCCACATTCCAGTGGGAATCCACGAAGGAATCAGCTGAAAGGCCATCAACATGGGATAAAGCATCCCTTACCATTTGGATCCATTAAGTGGCGGGGGTGGACCATCCGAATCGGTCCCACCTCCCTGCAGAGGGGAAGGGTCGCAGAGAAGTCAAGTTGTGCAAGAACACAACAAAATCAGTTCAGTCCATTAAATGCCGGGTTGTGGGGCGGAATAAGTCTTTGTCAGTGAAGGTGTCGGGCAGACCTCACTTGTGCGGCAAGTTCCCACCCCCCTCCCCAGCGGAAATAATGACATATGACATAATTATTAAGGTTAATAGGCTAAATAAGGCCACAACTTTATTGGTTACGGGTGATGGCTTAGGCATTGGTCCTAACCGACTATATCCGGCTTCAGCCTGTCCGCTTGAAGTCTGGGAAGGGTTAACCACCAGTAGGAGGAGTCCTGCTGATGCACATCAACTAGGAACTCCCCTGGGGTCACCAATAGGAGGTGTGCCTTAGGCTCAAAGAGGGAGATTCCCGGTCGTGTCCTGCTTTAATTGGGGCAGGCCACATCCCCAGATCCAGCCGATTGGCTGGCAAGGAGGTGAAACAGCCAGGAATCCCCCCAATCACACGGGAGCTGGGTTCCAGCTGCCGCATGCATGGTGGGGCCATGAAGCCCACAACTCCACCTCCTCCAAAGGGCAGAAGTGGCTTTGGGAGGGCATTCAACAAATTGAGTTCCACAACTGAAGAGGTTCTTTCCCTTGGCATCATGCTCTGAGACTTCCGCAAGTGAGGGGCCTGGAGAAAGGCCTCAGAAGAAAAGTTAAGGGTCCAGGGATGGATGAATGCTCTTCCATACAAATGCCCAATTTTCTTATAGCTTAGGGAGAGGGATTCTAGCCTAACCTTCGCTCCAATATCTACTTCCCTTCATTGACGTAACTGGGGTGTGTGTGTTGTATGAAGGGTAATTCAATCGCATGAATTGTCTGAAGTGGTACAGTCAAGTATGGAACTAGGTCCACATGCCATCACCATTTTGAAGAAGTGCATGGAACAAGACACTTCCTGCAAGGTGCGTGTCAAGATTGTATTCAAGAACTGGTTCAATTTGTGGCATATCTCATTTCCCATTATTGCCATAACAAAAGGATGAGCTGTGTGCTATGTGTCTACTCATCAACCAGCAGTCATTCACAGAGTGATTTACAGACACAGATAGGTTTTCTGGAAATGAAGTGCCATTGGACACACTTAAAATTGCTATCCATATATAAAGGAGAGTTACCAGAGAAGCAGCTCTCATTGACTGTTAACTATTAACGACTGAGACACCATTATCTGTTTAAGGGAAAGGTCTACTATTGGTATTGTTTGGGGTGGCTCAAGAAGCAGCTATTGGTCTTTAAGCTTTGCACATCTATGGTATAGACCAGTGCTTTTTTCTATTAAAAAAATGTTTAAGGGTACTCTCATTTTGACTCAAGAAAATCACCATTTCATAGTCCAAATCTGGGGAAAGAACTACAATAAATGGACCAAAGTACAAAGATTCACAAAATGTTTAGGGCTATGTGTACCCTTGCTTCCCCCCAGAAAGAAGCACTGGTATAGACACATATAGGTTTTCAGAACATATTCTATTCATCCTACAAGTTCAGGAGCTGGCACTCAGTGGGTTAGAGCTTGGAAGAAGTAGTCAGGGCCACCTATTGGTGGTGGCAGGTGGGGTCAAAGTAAGCATTCTCTTTGTCTCTCCCCTTACTTCCTCTCTTCCCTTTCTCATTCATCTTCTCTCTCTCACACACGTGTGTACACATGCCTATTCACACAGAAACATACACACACATTTCCCCTTCTTTCATCTCCCTACCTTCAACTATAATCCATTCATTCTCTTTGTCCTTGATGGGGCACCCAGAAGGAGGTGGAGGTCCACATACAGCCCCTTGGCTATGGGTTGCCCACCTGTGCTGTATATTAGGGATGTACAAACATGTCTCAATCCATTCTGACATTCACCTGCACTTTCATCTGGTTTTAATCGGTTCATTGGCTTATTTTGAACAAAGCTTTCTTTTGTTTGTGTCATCTGCCAATGCAGAAACAGATGCACTTGCAGACATATATTGTAGCGTATGATACATGTGCATATTATAGCTATCAACAGATATTACAAATAGATAACTGTATCTTCTCTGTATGTTCCCTGGTACCGAAATCAACAAAGAGTCCCGTGGTATCTTAAAGACACAGTTAATACTATGGCTACTGGTCCATCAAAAAGCTTTTCCTAGGTGTAAGCGAAACTGTGTGTTACTCAGAAGTACCACTGAATTTAATTGGGCTCACTCCCAGAGAAGTGGGGTCAGGATTGCAGCCTTGGCTTTATAGCTCAGTACCAACTTAATCCCGTCTCCTTTCCCACACTCAGATATCAACAGAGCTCTGTTGATATTTTGCTCTTTGTTTCCCAGATTGCACAAATTCCTGTGGGCATATTAACCATTTTTACAAGCACTCTAATGCCACTTATGTAAGTCAATTTTGTATACAACATTTTATTTCATAAATATGTATTTTATACAGAACATAGTCATGTGTGTGTGATGTATCTGTAAAAACAGAAGGATCTGGCTAATTTACGCTTTCAACATTTCCTTTTTTAAAAACAACTTGATATCCTCAGGCTGTAACTGAGGAGCACAGATGAAGTCAACAGGTAACAGGAGAGATCATTTCTTTCCACATGAAAACAACAATAATGAACAATGCAGTCCATTGCTTTTTTAAAATTCACAGTAGGAAGGAGACTAAGGCTACCACCCTAACCTTATTTCCCTGGGAATCCCTGGTTAGGGATTCTGAATAGACAGGGTTACTATAGGGCCTAAAGGGTGCCTATAGAAACAAATGACCTGTATGCACAGAATGCCAACAAACAACCCTTCAGGAAAAAGGAAAAGCAACAAAGTCCTCATCAGGACAGCAGCAAATATACATCAACGAATATGTAAATTGCAAAGCAATTGATGAAATGCTGATGTATTATGTGTCCATGTTTTTTCTCTCTTGAGAACTATGGTGCAATCATGGATAGCAAGTCTAGGTTGTGATGGAGGTCAAGGCACGATGTGGAAAGGAATCCACTACAAGCTATTCGATTGGGCAGGAAGCAAAAGTTCTGAGCGTGCCCAGAAGAGTTATGGCCCCCAACCTGGGTGGCTTTAAAAGAGGATTAGACAAATTTATGGAGGGGTGGGCGATCAAAGGCTACTAGCCAGGATGACTATGCTCTGCGTCCACAGCTGGAGGCAGCAATGATTCTGATTATCGGTTGCTGAAACCATGGGAAGGAAGAGCGTATTTGTGCTAGGATCCTGCCATTGTAGACCACTTTTTAAAAGAAAATATCTCCTCCCTCAAAAATATCTCCTCCCTCAAAGGCCAACAAAGGTCTGTATAATTAAAGCCATGGTTTTCCCAGTAGTGATGTGTGGAAGTGAGAGCTGGACCATAAAGAAGGCTGATTGCCGAAGAAGTGATGCTTTTGAATTATGGTGCTGGAGGAGACTCTTGAGAGTCCCATGGACTGCAAGAAGATCAAACCTATCCATTCTGAAGGAAATCAGTCCTGAGTGCTCACTGGAAGGACAGATTGTGAAGCTGAGACTCCAATACTTTGGCCACCTCATGAGAAGAGAAGACTCCCTGGAAAAGACCCTGATGCTGGGAAAGATTGAGGGCACAAGGAGAAGGGGACAGCAGAGGACGAGATGGTTGGACAGTGTTCTCGAAGTTACCAGCATGAGTTTGACCAAACTGCGGGAGGCAGTGGAAGACAGGAGTGCCTGGCGTGCTCTGGTCCATGGGGTCACGAAGAGTTGGACATGACTAAACGACTAAACAACAACAACAATCTCCTCCCTCCCAATCTGAGTACTCTCTTCATCCTTGGTTGGAATGAGAATCTGATATGCACCCACCATTCTGAAAAGCTAGGACAACCACGGAGTCTCAATAGCAATCCACAACCATGGGGCAGAAAATAATGATTGAGAGGGACAGGTTGTGCAATCCCTACTTATAATAATCGTTTTAAGAGTTTATAATGTCAGAGAATGTCAGCTGAAGTAGTTACTTTGCTGATTTGATCTGTACGCTATGTTTGTTTCTGTGCTACAGAAATAAACACCACTCTAAAAGAACAATGTGCTTAGAAATCAGGAGGAGACACATTTTATAGATTTGCCCTTTTAAGATGCTGTTCTTGACTTCCACGGTCAATAAAGCTCTGTTCCTTTGCTTATTAAATACCCTTGAAGATTTCTCAGTCAGCCAAGGAAAAGTACTGAACTGAATATTTCTCTCTGAATTCCTCAAGAAGGGGGCGGGGGGAGAGAAAAGAGATTTGTTATTCTGAATAGCAGTTCTAATTCTGCAGTTTGTTGTTAAATACCCATGAAAAACAAAAACCTCTCTTTCAACTTTAGGTAAGCATTGCATTCCTTTCTGGCACTATAGACAAGCTTGTAAAAAATGAAAACAGTACTGTGGACTATCAAACTCGGATAGCCAGGGCTGTGTGCCCCCCTTCCCCCACCCGCTGGAAGCCAGTTTATACCAAACGTAACAAGTGGTACACAACCCTGGAGACCAGTTCTGATTCAAAACCATGTTTCCAGATCTTTCAGTTGCAGAAATGCTTCAGAAGTGCAGTCAAGTATTTCCAAAAGACATCAATTGTCATGACACTCAGATTACTGCACCCTACCTGTCTGCAGACCTGCCGTGATTATGACTAGAATATTGGCAAAACCTATTTGGTGTTTCGCAACTTTCTGACTATTTGCAGGACCTTAGCCAGACCTAGCAGAGTAAACGCAGAATCCACGGAAGCAATTGGCAACTTGGCTGCAGACAGGATAGACGAAGCAGGAACCAGGAACTTGTAGTTAGGTGTTTATTATATACAGTGGACTATTTACAGGAACAGAACACGGATCTTTTGCTAGCTCTCTCTGACACGACTCACAACTCCTACACTGATACACAGAACTCTGAACCTCTGAATACTGAACTAACACATTCCGGTTAGTAGGCCATTAATTATCATTCCCTTGAGAGAGCTTGACCAATCAGGGAGCTGCCTGCATGTCTCTGTTATCACCAGGCAGACTTACTCCTTCAGATTGCCTTCTGGCTGTCTGCCAAACCTTAACTGACTCTGTGTGAGTAGCTGCACGTACACAGTTTCCCAACATAGAACCCCACAGGGCATGACTGAGTCCTGTGAATGAACTAGGCAGACCTGGAGCTGCAGGACCACGGACAGCTCCACATAGACAACCTATTCCAGGGTTCCCCAATCTTTTTGGATTACTGGGCACATTTGGAATTTCAAGAAGTGCCATGAGCACTTCTCACATCCTGGGGATGTGGCATAACCTAGGGCTGCCACATGTCCGGGTTTTCCTGGACATTACTGGGATTTCAAAGATGGAAGTGATGTCCGGGGGGAATAAAGGCTGTCCTGGATCTTTGGCAAGTCAATCAAAAAACCGTGTTTGTTTGTCTTTGTAAAACTTGGGGTTTTGCAATGTCCTGGTTTTTATTTATTGAAATATGGCAAGCCTTGTTGTTGTTGTTTAGTCATTTAGTCATGCCCGACTCTTCGTGACCCAATGGACCAGAGTATTCCAGGCAGGCCTACATAACCCCAAATGGTTGCCACATCCACATGAGCAGGGAAAAAGTCAGACCACAGAATGGTACGGACACACACCTGCCCCATCGATGTACATTGGGATGGGTATCCAATGCTGTTATTCAGTGAAATGTGGGCATGTTCAATGTAGAAGAGGGTTGAGTCAACAACTGAGGAAGAACAGAAAGCAGTCTGTTGTGTATTGTGGAGTTTTGAGGGGATATCTAAGTTGTATTCACATGGCAGTGTATCCCATTTCCCCGAAGTTTCTTTAACTGTTACAGTACATGTTCTATCTGACCTTTCACACAACATAAAAGCAACTTCTGGAAAAAAGTGGAATATAGTGCAAGTTTGGTGATAATTTCCATGTCAATTGGTTCCAGAAATAGTCCAGTTGCAACCCTATTAACACAGAAAACTGTGGGAGTGAAGTGACATAATTTTGGGTGGTTCTTTACTGCCATTTTCATGGGTGAATCATGTGGAAACAGAAGGGTGGGGGAGTAATAATGTTGTTGTACACTCTTGTTCCAGACTATGCCCACTGGTGTGAATGAAATTAGTGGAAAATACCAGTGTAGCGGTCAAAAAGCCACTGTTCCCTAATACAACAGGTTCCACAGTGTGAAAGGAATGTTGGGGAATGGAACAGAAGCACTAGCATTATAATCAGGAAAACTAACACAATATTCTGCAGGTCTGAACTTCTGCAGGTCTGATACTTTCATTGGTACCTTTTGTGGCCACCAGAGGAGGTAATGACAGGCACACTGGTACCTGCATGCACCTCCTTGGCAATCTCTGAGTTACAGTGGTACCTCGGGTTAAGAACTTAATTCGTTCTGGACGTCCGTTCTTAACCTGAAACTGTTCTTAACCTGAGGTACCACTTTAGCTAATGGGGCCTCTCCCACTGCCGCTGTGTCACCACTGCACGATTTCTGTTCTCATCCTGAAGCAAAGTTCTTAACCCGAGGTACTATTTCTGGGTTAGCGGAGTCTGTAACCTGAAGCATCTGTAACCCAAGGTACCACTGTATTCCAATAAAGTTTTGAGCACACTAGAGGAATCATATCTTTCTTAGGCCACAGGCACCACCTGCCCCTGGGGAGTAGAGAGCTTTAAAAGTACCATATCCTGCCTGGAATCTAACAAGCCATTGCCTCTCAGCCAGCTCCAACTTGATACAATCTGTATGGATGAGCAGCCATCATTTAAACAAAGCTGGCTCCTCTAGAGTATGTGGCTGAGGGGTATTGTCTCAGGGGGTCCCAGCCCCATGACCACCTGATTTCAGTATGCCCAAAAGCTAGATATTTCTAGCCTGGCTTGTTGAAAGGCTTACAGGATTCTGGACATTTGTGTCAAAACACAAGAGGTTGCATCAAATTTTTCGTGGATTGAAGAGCTGTAGGGGCTGCCATACACCTGGATTTTCCTGGACATTACTGGGACTTCAAAGGTGATTGTGAAAGCTCAACAACTCTGAGGTGTCGCTTTTTCTCTTTGAGAATAGCAATCCTCTGACAAAAAGACATTTCCATGCCAAACCACCACCTCTGCCGTTTGCTGGGAAGACCAGTTCAGCCTACACTCCTGGCAGAGACAAATGCCCAACAGGCATGTTCTCTCCCTCCTGGTCGATCGTTCGGGAGCTTCAAAAGCTTTCTTCTGCCCGAACATCACAGCGACCAATGCCAACAGACATTGGCACACTTAGGGATCCGCAGAGTCTGCGCAGTTCACATGACAGACCTCAGCAACTCAATATTTTGGCTAATCTACTTTATTTACATATAAACACACACGGAGCACTGCAACATGGCTCTCTCTCTCTAGCATCAGACAGCAAAGAGAAAAAGAACAAAGGACAATAGTCCCATTTCACGGAACACAGTAACACAAACACCCTGTCTCTGTCACTTCCCACTCTATGGAGTCAAAACATATACCGTCATGTGAAAGACAACAATCCCATGACTGCAGTCACGGAGCAGGAATCCTAACACAGGCTCCATATCATACTGCAGTTTACCTCCCTTAGAATGGCTGCAGCCGCTGCCATGTTAAAAGAGCAAATCCATCCAAAACACAGTGCCCATAGTGCTCTCTCGCACACTTGCCAAGAGAGAGAAGGGATTGCAGCTCTTCTGGCACTGCAGAGTCGATATGCCAGAGAAAGCCTCCCAAATCTGGCTTGGAACTTACTTCAATCTAAGTCCACCTTGGAACCCATTCCCCAAAGCCATTGTTGCCACTCCCATGAACCAAACCCACTCTGCCTTCCTTTAAATCAGGGTTGGGAAACATCTTTCGACCGGAGGGCAACATTCCTTTCCAAGCAACCTCCTGAGGACTGCATGCCAGCAATAGGTGGGGCCAGAGGCAAGAGAGGGCGGAGCAACAAATATAAATATTACCTGTGTGCTGTAGAGCAATTTCTAGCACATGCCATGGTCTATCCTCCATCCAAACAAGCAAAAGGCCAAGGTTGAATTCCAGATAGAGGGGGAAACATGGAAACACACACACACACACAACCCAAATGTAGAGAGCAGCTTGGAGGGTTGCATTTAACTCCCAGGTCTGAAGTTCTCCATCCCTACCTTAAATTGATGGTGTGGGAACAGCATATAATAAAGTTATAATAATTCCTCCACTTAAGTTGGAAACTGGTTTTGTTAAAAAGAAACAGTCCTGTGGCTGCCAGGAACCCTGTTTTATAGGACATAAAGCTGGTAAAAGACTGGCTAGGACATTTCCTGGAAAACCACCGAACTTAGATGACACCGCTGATCAGATTGATTGCTGATCATTACGAGGGTTAGAAAATATGCTTCTCAGCTTTTGAACTAATTTGAAAGTTGTTTGATCAGCTCAAGAGAAGTATGCCCCTAGCTCAAGAGTATTTGAAAATCATCATTCTTTCACAGTCTGTTGGTATTATTTTCAAAATGTGTCTCTCACCCCTCAGTAATATAATCCCAGGGCGGTTAACCACCAATAAGAAGAATTAAAAGGCCAAAACAATATGTCAATAGGACATAGGTTTTTTTAAAAGAAAAACCTCAGAGGCAATATATTAATCATGAGAACACTGCAGCTTTATTAGCTGGTTCAGAGAATTTTTTAAAAAACTCCTGGGGGAAGCAAAAGGCCTTTTCCTGGGTCTAAAAAGATATGAACAAATGCTAGGCAGGGCTCCATTAGGACAGGATTTAAAAGGGGGGGAGACACAAAGTCAAGAAAACCTTCCCCCCATTTGGACACATGGGAACATCATTTTATTGACCATCTGAAGCTGATGACCTCAAATGACCTTAGACTGTGTGAAGAGACTCCTACCTCTTTGCGACAGAATAGTTTCCATTTTATGAATTTGCATAATTCAAAACACAACATCTGACTTGGAGAATGTCAATAGATATATAAACTGGGCACTTTTAAATGTTGAAAGCAATGTGCAGAATGAAAAGCCGGATATCATTACAATGACTTAGTCTCCACAGGACCACCGCATTTCCAGGGCCTGTAAAATAATCAGGGAATTCTGGGAAGTAATTTACAATGAATTAAAAAATATATTCCAAATATTTTTTTTCCAAATATAGTCTTAATTTGTGAGGTGGGGTGTATTAGCATGTTGTTGTTGTTGTTGTTTAGTCATTTAGTCGTGTCCGACTCTTCATGACCCCATGGACCAGAGCACGCCAGGCACTCCTGTCTTCCACTGCCTCCCGCAGTTTGGTCAAACTCAGCTGGTAGCTTCGAGAACACTGTCCAACCATCTCATCCTCTGTCGTCCCCTTCTCCTTGTGCCCTCAATCTTTCCCAAGCTCAGGGTCTTTTCCAGGGAGTCTTCTCTTCTCATGAGGTGGCCAAAGAATTGGAGCCTCAGCTTCAGGATCTGTCCTTCCAGTGAGCACTCAGGGCTGATTTCCTTCAGAATGGATAGGTTTGATCTTCTTGCAGTCCATGGGACTCTCAAGAGTCTCCTCCAGCACCATAATTCAAAAGCATCAATTCTTCAGCGATCAGCCTTTTTTATGGTCCAGCTCTCACTTCCATACATCACTACTGGGAAAACCATAGCTTTAACTATATGGACCTTTGTTGGCAAGGTGATAGTGTTCCACATACCATGGGTTCTGTTGGTGGAGAATATTATGCCGCCTGATGAAACCTGGGTTCCCCCCTCTCTTAAACTTAAGTGGGAACATTAATAAGATGGTGCCTTTTACCGTTTCAGACCACTGGTCCATCTCGTGTTGGTCCAACACTAACTGGAAGCAGCTTTCCAGGATTTTAGAAAAGAGTGCCTTTCCCATTCCTCCCTGGAGATGTCAGGGGCTGACCTGTGTGATTTTCCTTGCAAAATATGTGCTCTGCCATTGAGCTGCGGCACGGTCCAACAACCCAAAGTCATGCATTTTAGCATCCTTCTATACATAAAGAAGGAATACATATAGAAGGGATGTGGGTGGCACTGTGGGTTAAACCACAGAGCCTAGGACTTGCCGATCAGAAGGTCGGAGGTTCGAATCCCCGCGACGGGGTGAGCTCCCGTTGCTTGGTCCCTGCTCCTGCCAACCTAGCAGTTCGAAAGCACATCAAAGCGCAAATAGATAAATAGGTACCGCTCCGGTGGGAAGGTAAAAGGCGTTTCCGTGCGCTGCTCTGGTTCGCCAGAAGCGGCTTAGTCATGCTGGCCACATGACCCGGAAGCTGTACACCGGCTCCCCCGGCCAATAAAGCGAGATGAGCGCCGCAACCCCAGAGTCGGTCACGACTGGACCTAATAGTCAGGGTCCCTTTACCTTTTTATACATATAGAGGGGGATATCACTGGAACAAGAATGCCCCTGCTCCTCTTTGTAGCAAATTTAGATCCCACCCCCGTTACTCATACTGATTTTCTGCCCCCCCGAATATCTCATAAATGACACAATATGTTAGCGTCAAATTCTTCAGCAACACATTTGGTAGCATACGGTTCTGCATTTTCTTTTTTGCCAAAAAAGACCAACATCTCTCTCCAGCTACTCAATGTTTTATAAAACAGAAATCTGCTCTCCGAGAACTTGGCATCTTCCATCCCTTATGCAAGGCATCCTCGCTACAACAGAAACGAACCAGCATATGGCGACCTACCTCATCACATTTCATGCAATTTCGGTATGGTATTTTACCCCTCTCCCCATGATGATGATTCCACTTGATTTGGATGACGCATGAAGCAGCACTGAAGCCAGTAAAATTATAGATCTCCCCCCCTCCACTGAGTGTCAAGGAGAAGAATTATACAGAGAAGAGTGCTATGGAATAAAAACTCTTGTAATCCCCCCCTTTTGCCTTGCTGTTCCAAAGAGTGACACTACTATTAGTACTATCTGCACCAATATCACCCCATTGCAAATGTCTCCTCCTCTTACCCACTGCGGCTGACACATCAACTAAAGTTTGAAGAAACGGCTGAAGTTAAAGGAAGTTTCAATGGGCTTTAGGGACGCAGGTGGCACTGTGGGTTAAACCACAGAGCCTAGGACTTGCCGACCAGAAGGTCGGTGGTTCGAATCCCTGCGACGGGGTGAGCTCCCATTGCTCGGTCCCTGCTCCTGCTAACCCAGCAGTTTGAAAGCACATCAAAGTGCAAGTAGATAAATAGGTACCGCTCCGGTGGGAAGGTAAATGACGTTTCCATACACTACAATGTTTCACCAGAAGTGGCTTAGTCATGCTGGCCACATCACTTGGAAGCTGTATGCTGGCTCCCTCGTCCAATAAAGCGAGATGAGTGCCGCAACCCTAGATTCGGTCACGACTGGACCTAATGGTCAGGGATCCCTTTACCTTTTACCTTACAGCAGTAAAAGTTAGATACATTGCTTTGCGTTAACCCAACCTTTCTAACCTGGAAGATTTGAAAGGTTGGGTTAATGCATGACTGCGTATCTTGCAATATTTTACTTATCTCTGTAGAATCTGAATCCTGCAAGGTCTGTTATATATCAGAGTATGGGATAATCTGACTCTTTTGCAAGTTGGACTTCTCATAGGTTCAGAAAGTCAGGAGAGTCAGACTTATGGACCAAGAATTGGCCAGAGATCTCTCACCTGGGAAGGGAACCGGTGCCCTCAAACAAACCTTCCAAGGTTGCTAACATTGGAGTTGTTTTTAATGACATTCTACACATTAGAATGATAGCAAAGCTGGGCATTGTGCAGAGGGTATTTCAGGTTCCCTTTGCATTCAAAAGACACTGGCTACAAGCTAACATTGGCCACATTGGCTCCCAGTACATTTCCAAGCACAGCGAAATTGAAAAAATCTACATCAGACATTCAAAAGCCCATCACTGCAAAAAAGAAGCTGAAGAACAAGTAGATATCTAATTCATTTTGTCTTAGGTACATGCTCTTCCTCTCCCAAATACCTGAGATGATGAAGGAACATCTACAGCACTTGCAGAAAATATCACCTAGGTTGGTGCCTTGTTTGGGAAAGTAAAAATGATGGAGGCTTGCAAAAAAATAATAATAGTGGACTCAACAAAATTTCTCCCCCATTCCTCCTTCCTACCACAGAGTAAGTTTAAAATGGAACAGGTTTAATTTTGAATTTAAAAGGACAGGGGGGAAAAAACCCTTCTGGCAAACATTTTACTTCTGTAGTGATAAGTGGTATCTTTTTCCTTGTGGCATTAAATAAGGTCATTGATTATTTATCACTTCAGGTTTGTCATTTCTTTTTCCAGCTATAAAAAAAACCGTGCAGATTTTCATTGTCGCTACAGGTATTGGTAGAACATGCTTGAAGGAATGTATAATTAATGCAAAAGGCGCTGTTCAATTCAGCTGCATTTTCCCACATGGTTTCTGGGCCTTGGTGGATCACAACACTTTTTATCTTCTTAAAGTGTTGTTGATCAACGTAGGAAACAAAGGAAGGAACGAGAAGTGTAAGATAGTGTCAGGGATTTCTGATCCTCATAAAGGAAATCTCTCAAACATCCCTCAAAGGCTGCCGATATCACAGTCTTTACTTGGCAAGACTGCCATTGATTGCGATGTCGCCTCGGGCAGTCATAACCTGCCTTTTTACTACATTATCTGAGCAAAAGAAAACATTTCAATGCCCTCCTCCCTTCTAGCAATAGCAGAAGAGAGAAAAGAATCCGGCAAATGAAAACTGCTTAACTCGGTCTTAGGAGTCAGGTATAAGTAGATGATGATGATATTAATATTATTAATAATAATATTTTTTATTTGTATCCCGCCCTCCCCTGCCAGAGCTGGGCTCAGAACGGCTAACATCATATAAAAAGACAATATACATAAAAACAAAGAAACAATTGATTAAAATGCATCCTGAAATTAATTCAAATAAATTAAAATTAAAGACTGGACAAATGGCCATCCTCAAGTTAAAATTGAAAGTGGTTAATAAGGACCTGTGAGCAGGCTGGGAAACCTCCTTTGTACTTGTTCATACAAAGAGAAAATGAGTCAGACTGAACCCTGGCCTGAACACAGCCCAATAGTCCATGTGATACACCTATCCAGAAGCTCCGGAAGGAGTTTCTATAGCTTTGAGCTCTGAGCACCTTCCAGCTTTTTACTACACACTCTCAGCTGAATTTCAGCTGGGGTAGATGCGGGGGAACCGTTGGTCCTTCAGATGTTGCTGAACTGCACCTACCATCATCCCTGGTCAATGGTCATGCTTGCTGGTGCTGATGTGCTGTCAGGGACTGGCTTGATGAGGAAGAGTGGTGGGAGCCACCTGCCCAAGGGAGAACACAGAAGATGACGATGACTTAGATCTGGGCACATGGTGTTGGGACAGTCTGGTGGGACAGAGCAGTCGGCAGCAGGGGCGAGCAGGGAGGCGCAGGAAGCAGGGGGGTTGAGCGATCAAGGGAGGCCAAGAGAAGGAGGCCCTTTGTGTGTTCAGACCCAGAAAACTCCCTCCTAAATAAATCCACACTTGACTCAAATTTTGTTTTTGGTTTTTTGCAGAATTTAGGCCACAACTTTATTGACTGCAGATAGTGACTAGTTGCATAGGCTCTGGTTCAACTAGTTTCCTGCCATGCAGGTAGCGCTGACCCGGGGTTCCAGCATAGGTCAGCCAAGGGTGAACACCTGGATAAGTGGAAAGCTGGGAACGGGCTAACTCCGCCACCCAAATGTCCCCCTGGACTCAGACACGGACACAACCCCCTCTCAGGGGTTGACCAAACCATTGAGTCCATGGATTCCTTTAATGGAATACCCTTCACATAGGGATGGCGAGAGCGTTCTTCCATCTCTATCACCTGAACCAGAACTTATCCGCAACCGTACAAGTTGTGTCGATTCTCTATGCAGCAGGTGAAACCCAAATGGCAACAGCCCATCAGCCAAGTGGGGAAAATTCCCGCCATGCCCCTGTCCCAACGACAGATGACACACGATGGCATAGCAAGGTCAAGCACAAAACCCTAAAAGTAGGGAGAGGTGGGCGGGTGTTCCAAATGCACGCACCGAAAGAGGAAACTCTGGGTCACATGCATGGGCATAAATAGGTCCCTTGAACCATTTGGACTGCATCCCATTGGTCAGATTGCACCCAGCTATGAGGGACCTACCAATCGGGTGTTGTGGCTGATCAATCGTACCAACCCACAACACAGGGTGTCGGTTTTCCAGGTCTCACCACAATATGTGCCCTCTTTAAGGGAAGACCCAATTTCAGGACAGGGTTAGAGGCTGAGAGTCACTGTGTGAGCACAGACTCAGAGACAGAGGAGTCAGAGGTTGCCCTTGTTGGCAAGGTGATGTCTCTGGTTTTTAAGATGCTGTCTAGGTTTGTCATTGCTTTTCTCCCAAGAAGCAGGCTTCTTTTAATTTTGTGACTGCTGTCACCATCTGCAATGATCTGAGCTAGCTTTTCATTTACCTTTCCTCTCAAGCTCATTACATCTGAGGGATGGTTCTTACCTTTATGGAACAGCATGGTTGCTGATGCCCTGTGGGTGTCTATTATAATGCACCAGGGCTAGGATCTGAACCTTGCAGCAATGTAAATAAAACTGAGTCAGCACAGAGGGCTCACAATGCCAGTTAAGAGCCGGACTGCACATGACTCTAGATGCCTCCCCAACTACAATCCCAATTAAGATCACCTCAGATCTGCAATTAACCTTTGGAAAAAGCTCTTGTTGGCTCTTAGTAAAAATGATGGTTTTTGCCTCCCTTCCAGTCTAGTCCAAAGAGAGCATGATGGAGCCCGGGGTCATTTACAAATGCAAAGTTCTTCATACTAATGCAATCGGGTTAATTGTATAGTTAAATGCCTTTAGGGAATCCTCAGTATATGAACTAATGAAATCACCAAAGTGCTATAGAAGCCCTTATGCATTAATTGTGCTACATAGATATAGCACAGAATAACCTTTTGAAGCAAATACTTTTCCTTCGCAGAATGCTAATTGAACAACTGCACTTAAAAAGGAAGCTGGGTTGGTTTTATTCAGCTGCATCGCTGTTATCAATATAACAATAGGCCCTTGGGCTATGTGACTGTGGCAAGTGTTCTTCATATGATAACCCAACACGAGCAATAGAAAAGAGAGATATAAAGAACAGTGAAACATTTCAATAGACGTGAATGCTGTCTTCAAAACGATGACAGTATGGTTGTGCATGGATACCCAGTCAGATATGTGGTCCCACTTTGTAAGTCTGGATTGAATTTGATCCTGTCTGGACTGATCTGGACCTGTTCCAACCCATCCTAAATCCAGATTGCAATCCAAAAAGTACAAATTTCTGAGAATCCCTTTAAGTTGCCTTGCAAAAACAAAGCAGCCATAACATATTTCTCTCTGCTGCTCATACAGCCATAAAATCTGGAGACATAACAGCCCCTACAGAGGGGATCAGCCAGAAAATCTCAAATGAGTTTTACAAGTCTTCATCTTCAATCTCGACCCCCAAAGGACTGGATCAAAAGGTGTACCAACATCCCAACACAAGGGGTTGTATCCAATATTAGTCATACTCAGACTTTGGTTCAGGCCTCGGGCTCAGAGTCTTAGCTCTGGGCCTCTTGGCAGAATGCTGGGATATATTACTACTGTGACTAATATTTGAGTCAATCTCTTTGGTTTTGGTTTTTGTAATGCTTCAGGTGGGAGCAGGGTGGATTACCTGCTTTTCAGTTTCACCAACAATTGCCTTGCTCACTTAAAGATTTGTGCAATTCAGGCAGTGAATGTCAAATGGCTCAATACTGATTGGCCCTTGACATAAGCCACCCATACTAAGTTTTGCCTTGAACCCCTGGCCTACCTGGCAGCAAATGAGTACAGTGGTACCTCGGTTAACAAACTTAATCCGTTCCGGAAGTCCATTCTTAAACCAAAACTGTTCTTAAACTGAGGTGTGCTTTTCCTAATGAGGCCTTTTGCCGCTGGTGCCCTTCCACCGTTCAGATTCCATTCTTAGACTGAGGTAAAGTTCTCAAACCAAGACACTATTTCTGGTTGTGCGGAGTTTGTAAACCAAATCATTCTTAAACCGGACGGTTCTTAAACCAAGGTACCACTGTATTGTCAAGTCCCCAGTGCAGGGTCAAGCCACGTGGTCCAGAGTCCAAACGGAAACATAGCCCTGCAGAGATCTTGGAGCCCCCAAGCTGAGGTCCTTCAACATGGACAGTTGAGCAGACACAACCCCTCAGCTCTGCTTCCCTTTTGGACTTTGCAGGCTGATTGCAGCATCTGTGACCCTCACTTGCTACCTGCCTACTCCAGCTGAGGAATCACACACCTCCTCCCAGAGCTAGCAAGCTCCCTCTGGTCAGCTTTGGAGCTGGGCTATGGGCTCTTGCCTGTCACAGCTTCCTGGAGCACATCTCCCACTGCTCCCTACACCTCAGAGCCCACCGTGTTTGCAGAGACAAGGTCCCCTTTGGCTCTGGTAATGGGTCCTGCTGATCTGGTTTTTGTGTGCTAACCCCTATCCCCTCATAATCCTCTGTTACCCTGTGAATGCTTCCTACACCAATCTCTCCTTTTCATCCCCAGCTTGCCCTGGTGTGTCCCAGTTCCAACTACACTGCTCGCCAGGATCATCTTCCTCCTCCCCGTTGTCCATGACATTTTTATTAAGATGCAATATATTTAAATGATGACCAATCTTCTTTAAAGGACACTTAAGAGATGATAGTGTTCTACTTCCTTGAAACAAATTAGAAGTTTGAATTGTGAAAACTTTGACCTCTGTAACAGACTATAAAGTAGCATGCAAATCACATACATCTCTAGAAGCACCCCCAAAACAAAACAAATCCTTAGCTGGAAAGAAGAGGGCTGACAATTCAGTAAACCATTAAAGACTCTCACTTCTTGACCCGAACTCCGTGGGGATCCACTTACAGAGAAATTAATAATCCTTAGATGTAGAGAAGGTGTGAAACAGCATGCCAAAATGCCTGTCTCTGAAATTAGAGAGATCCTCAGATGTGCTCCGGTTTATTACCTCAGCTATTTCAATAGTCGGTATTTATGTAGCGCTATTAAAACATAGTTCAGCCTTTTAATATCCGCATGCTAGAGCTCCTTACCAAAGGCACAGCTCCTAAAAAAATGTACAAGCCTTTTCTCAATCTAAAATATACCAAAGAGGACCTTCTTCCCTATAGACCAGCCCGGGGATGAAGATCGCTGGAGGAGGCCCCACTGGTGGTTGCACTGTTCTCTGAGGTTGGGGGACAGTAGGCATCTCACGAGAGTGTTTTCTCCATGAGGGCCCTAACCTCTCCTTTCACAAAGATATGCCTGGCACCATTTTTTCCTTTTAAAGCTTCTGTCAGTTGCTGAAAGCATATCTCTTTACCCTGGCATTTGGAAACTGAAGGACGGATTTTGGTGTCCTCCATGCAATGTGTTGTATGGATTATGATTTGAAAGACTATAGTTGGGGTTGTGTGTGCACCCCCCCTGGTTTTAATTGTGTTTTCTATATTGTAACCTGCCCTGGGGCCTTCTGGTGAAATACAAATAATAACAACATAACCTCACTCATTCCTAGGGGAATGACAGCAGGAAGAGAGAGGGAGCAAAGGCTTTTTTGCTCTTCCTCCTTGGAGATATCAGATCCTGCATGCAAAGACTTGAAAACTCCCTGGGCAATTTAGGCCATCACATACCCCACATCCCAAGACATCAGGGAATAAACCAGTCTCCCTATGGCTCTTCATTTCACCCCTTTCCATTATTGTGACTAGGGCTTGATCTGACTGTCAACTACATGGTGTGGCGTTCGTACGGAGCCCCCGGTCGTCTCACAGACTATTGACCCGTACACCACTAATCCGCTGCCACCAACCAGGTCCTCCCCGGTAAAATCACTTCAGCCTCAGTCAGGTTCTCAATTAGTAAAGAAGAGTGTAATAATAATAATAGTAATAGTAATAATAATAATAATAATAATAATAATAATAATAATAATAATAATTTATTATTTATACCCCACCAGCCACTCTGGGCGGCTTCCAACAAAACACTAAAATACAATAACCTATTAAACATTAAAAGCTTCCCTAAACAAGGCTGCCTTTAGATGTCTTCTAAAAGTTTGGTAGTTATTTTTCTCTTTGACATCTGGTGGGAGGGCGTTCCACAGGGTGGGTGCCACTACCGAGAAGGCCCTCTACCTGGTTCCCAGAAGGCCCTCGGCGCTGGACCTCAGTGTCCGGTCAGAACGATGGCAGTGGAGATGCTCCTTCAGTTATACTGGACTGAGGCCGTTTAGGGCTTTAAAGGTCAGCACCAACACTTCGAATTGTGCTTGGAAATGTACTGGGAGCCAGTGTAGGTCTTTCAAGACCTTTGTTATATGGTCTTGGTGGCCGCTCCCAGTCACCAGTCTAGCTGCCGCATTCTGGATTAGTTGTAGTTTCCGGGTCACCTTCAAAGGTAGCCCCACATAGAGCGCATTGCAGTAGTCTAAGCGAGAGATAACCACAGCATGTACCACTCTCTCCCCATACAGACAGGCTTTAAATGAATGGGCAAACGCCACATAGAGCCAGTGTGGTGTAGTGGTTAAGAGTGGTAGTCTCGTAATCTGAGGAACCGGGTTCGCGTCTCCACTCCTCCACATGCAGCTGCAGGGTGACCTTGGGCCAGTCACACTTCTCTGAAGTCTCTCAACCCCACTCATCTCACAGAGTGTTTGTTGTGGGGGAGGAAGGGAAAGGAGAATGTTAGCCGCTTTGAGACTCCTTTGGGTAGTGATAAAGCGGGATATCAAATCCAAACTCTTCTCTGCATAGCGATGGTCTTCAGGGGGAGGGCTCTTGTTTATCCGTCCAAAGATTTAAACACATGCTAGGGCCACAATGTTTGATCAGTTGAAAGCTTTTATGGTGTAATCCTATACACATCTACTCAGAAAGCAGCCACGTTGAATTCAATGAGACCTATCCCCCAGGTAACAAGAACATAGTGCAGTAGTCCTACCAAATTAAAAGTGTGTCTTCTTTTTAATTGTGAACACAAATGCGCATTATAAATGACACACACCATTTTAAGATGCATCCCCACCCTTTCTCCCTCATAGCAGTTAATGCTTTCCCCCCTAAGATTATGCCTGCAAGCATACATTAACTTGAAAAGTGCTGGGGTACATTTGATGCTTGGAAAGCTGTTGGGCTCCATCAGCACCATTCAGCATGAACATTGGTCAGGGACGATGCAGGTTTCCTCTGGCTGAGCTTTTTTAAAGTGGGGGGGGGAGCTTATTGTGTCAGAAACTATATTTACTCATATGCAAATTTAATGGCTGGATTTACCAACATATCAATTAACAAGGTTTTAACTGAGCTGCAGTCCAGAATGTGGAGCTTTTAAACATTTCACCAACTGGATGAAAGTTTCTCTGCCTTGGGAGTCTATTCTGCACCGTATTGTTTTATTCTTGTCTTTAAACAAACCTGCTGGCTTTTTGTGCTGTTTTTAATTGCAATTAGCTGTTTTTATTGTACATCACCCTGAGATGCTTGCATGGAAAGCATTTAGTAAATGAGCAATTACAGTGGTACCTCGGGTTACAAACATCTCGGGTTACAGACTCTGTTTACCCGGAGGTAGTACCTCAGGTTAAGAACTTTACCTCAGGATGAGAACAGAAATCGTGGTACCTCAGGTTAAAAACAGTTTCAGGTTAAGAATGGGCCTCCAGAACAAATTAAGTTTGTAAGAAGAGGTACCACTGTATTATTACTGTTCTTTGCGGAGACATTCCTTCAGAACATCTGGGAAGTAATTTCAGATCTCCTATGTGATCTGGAGATGAGCATGAGGCCTGCTCAACTTAGGACATTCAAGCTATAGTCCTCTCCTTGGAACTTTACAAACACAGACACAACTTTGTGGTTTATGATGTGGCACACTTGCCAAGCGAAATAAGTAATTCCCACTCCAAAATCAGTTGCAGGATTAGAAGCGGTTTATAAGAAGCTTTCCCTCCCTTTTTATGAAAGAGCTCTAATCTTTGCCAGTTCTGCATAAGAGGAATTAGCCATGTCAAATCCAGGATATGCCAATGCTTTCAAAATTAGTAACTAGCTTTTTTTTTAAAGTGTTTTTAAAATCTGCAATGAGTCATCATCGTCCAGGGTTTGCTAATTTTGCAAATCTAAAACACTGTAAGATCCCGCTTGTTTTAAACACATCCAAAGTATGCTCCCCTTTGAGCTAAGATTTGAAATGGAAACTCCTGAACTTACTGCACATGTAAACCTTTCTGTTCTTCCATTGTCTTTCGTCAAGGAGATTTTGAAATGCTATCACAAACTCTGCTTATCACAGACAGAGGGGTTGGCATACATGTCACACGATGAGCAGATATGCCCATTTCCATATCATCTCTAACACTCTGGAATATATTAGGGCTATGCCAAACATTCTTTAATGAAGCATGTCAGCACATTTGTGAGTCTGGGGGAGGGCAAAGGGAAATGAACAAATTCTTTATATATATAATATTTTTCTTGATTTTCCATTTGTTAACATTCATGTAACATATTATTTCCATTTGCAATATCCTAGCTCCACTGAGCTATTCGACTTCCCTCCGTCCCGTCGTCCGGTTTTTTTTTATGACTACTTCTTATTTCCACAAATTTATACCATTTCAATTCTACCTTTCCCCTTAATTATTTTAGTCTTTAAGCACAAGTAGAAAAGTCCACAGAAGGATGTGGGTGGTGCTGTGGTGTGGCTTGCCAATCGGAAGGTCGGCAGTTCGAATCTCCACGACGGGGTGAGCTCCCATTGTTCGGTCCCAGCTCCTGCCAACCTAGCAGTTCGAAAGCATGCCCAAAAAAAGTTCAAGTAGATAAATAGGTACCGCTCAGGCAGGAAGGTAAACACCGTTTCTGTGCACTGCTTTGGTTTTGCCAGAAGCGGCTTAGTCATGTTGGCCACATGACCCGGAAGCTGTACGCCAGCTCCCTTGGCCAATAAAGTAAGAGGAGCGCTGCAACCCCAGAGTCGGTCACGAGTGGACCTAATGGTCAGGGGTCCCTTTACCTTTACCTACCATCCATTCCCATTGCAAATATAGCGACCATCAGTAAGTGGAACTTAAATTGACGGTATAAGTTAATATAAGCCCCCCAGATATCAAGAAATGCATCCATCTGAAATTGACACGTATGTGAAATATCTTCAAATGTAGCCAGGGCAATGAGGTCCTCAGACTGTTGCATAATAGCCAGTGAGTATTTATCCTTCCAGCTTTGAAACAAAAGTCTCTTAGGCACTGTAAAGGCTTGCTAAGTCCACTTTTGCTGTCCAGCCGTTCACTCCCATGGTACAGAAATATAGTCTTAAAGAACATTTGCGAACATCATGGATTTTACCTATAGAAAATTAACGTAACAACTTCAGACCACATCATACGTACCTCAAAGAGGCAATTGCAGCATTTCATCTCCAACTTCTTTCAGTATTAGGCAGTGCCTTCCTACATAGGTGTTGTGGAGTCCAATTTGCATATCAATCTCAATTTTAGAACGTTTCATTAGAAACATTCTGTATAGATTCTGAAGCATTTTCCCAATGTTTAAGCTGTATAATAGCTTCTAATTCCCTAGTCCACACCTCTCTAAGTTCCTGAACTACCTTACCAAAAGCCATTAAGCAGTTCTAAACAACACTTACAGGTTTAGATTTCTGTACAGAGTCAATCATTTAGGAGTTTAGGAGATATCAAAGCACTCAAAGCAGATGGGCCATGAATAGATATCAGCAGAAGATCTTGACATTCTGCACTCATTAGAAATTTATATTTAAGCTGCAAAAGTAGAAATGAGAAAAATTATCCATTTAAGCCCATCAGCTGAACTCATGTATATCTCGCATGTTCCTCCCATTTTTTTCCCCACAAAAAGGGTTGTATCTCTCTATCTGGATAACCCTTTAAGGGAAATTAAGCAGGTCCATATTGATCAAATTGAAATTGATGAGACTGTATCTGCAATATCTCTAGTTGCTGAAGGTGGGATAAGTTATTTCTTTTGATTATGTTTAGACCCCAACACTAGTCAGAAAAAGAGAGGTGTTAAATAAGCCATCTCTAAAATTTCCGAAGTTGAGAAATTAATAGGAGAAACTTGCCAGTCATTGGTACATGCTAACAAATATACTTTGCGATGTGAGCTGATGTCTGAAAAATTCACACCACCTTCAGATACTGGCAGCTGCATTCTCTTAAGTAAAAATGTGGTGGAGAATTACCCCAAATATATAACAAAACACCACAAAGTGTGTGTGTGTATCTACAGGAATCTTAAAGGTATTATCCTTACACAATCTTATGCAACTCTTGTGCAATGCTCAATCTTAAATACTAAATTTAAATACTTTAAATACTAAATTTAAAATAATGTTCATTCTCCCAAATCACCTTTATCAACGTATTCAGCTTCAATTTAATCATTGGAGAAATATCTCTGGGAATCCAAATACTTAAATATGTTAAGATCCCGGGCTGCCATCAAAACCCACAATCATTATTCCAAGTAGGTGTTTGCTTTTTCAACTTCCCTTCTTCCTAAAGACAGGATTGACAGCTGCGGGAAAGTGCTGAAAGCATTACGCTAAGATCTGGGCCCATTATCACCTCGCAATGAATCTGAGGAAGGACAATAAGTCACCACATGCCATAATTTCAGGGATGTTGTATAATGATGACGTAGCTGCCCTGTAGCCCAACTTTGTTGTAGTTGGGATAGAAGAAGAGAAGAGTTTGGATTTGATATCCCGCTTTATCACTACCCGAAGGAGTCTCAAAGCGGCTAACATTCTCCTTTCCCTTCCTCCCCCACAACACTCTGTGAGGTGAGTGGGGCAGAGAGACTTCAGAGAAGTGTGACTAGCCCAAGTTCACCCAGCAGCTGCATGTGGAGGAGCGGGGAAGCAAACCCGGTTCCCCAGATTACGAGTCTCCCGTTCTTAACCACTACACCAACACTGGATAGTTGAAGTTTCCCGCCCAATTCACCTTGAATGATGCTCTGCCAAGATATAGTATCTTTCTTGAGATGCATTGTAGGGTGAGAATAGCCTCAGATAGGCAAAGAATTTACCACCACCACTTTCCCAGGGATGGGGATTAAGAAGAAACAAAAAAACAACTATAGCAGACTGTTAAAAAACTGTTAGCCCCCCAACCCCAAGTCCTAAACATTTCTCCAGTCTGCCCCTAAAAGTGCTTCTCCAACTTCTCAGCTCTAGTTCAGAGTTGTTGTTCTTTTATTTCTGGATCTCAAACTATACTGAGGTTTTTCACTCTCCCTTTCCAATTACATTTCGGTTGATCAATTTCCTTTGATGACCCAGATGCTGCAAGTCGTTCTGCCATGTGTTGCTGGTAAAGAAGAGCATTGCTTTTGAGTAAGAAGTTGGTTCCCCCCCCCCCCACTCCCAAAAGCTAGATCAGTCTTAATGTTGCTTCAGAGTGCAGCAGATGCATCTTTCGGACTAATAAAGTTCTATTGATTATCTCTCTTTTCTGCCTCTTTCTCCAAATGGGAACATCTGCCTTCATTTACGGATATGCCACTTGAAAGTAAAATAAAAAACCAGGGGGAGGAGGAAATTCTAGAATAATAAATTCAAGAGAGTCATGGTGTTTCCCTCTCTCTCTCTTTTTTAAAAAAGGAAGCAACTTCAAAAATTAATTTAAAAAGTCTGCAGACCACACTTTCATTGCTCTTTCATTATAAAGGTAAAGGGACCCCTGACCATTAGGTCCAGTCGTGGCCGACTTTGGGGTTGCGGCGCTCATCTCGCTTTATTGGCCAAGGGAGCCGGCGTACAGCTTCCGGGTCATGTGGCCAGCATGACTAAGCCACTTCTGGCGAACCAGAGCAGCACACGGAAACGCCGTTTACCTTCCCGCAGGAGTGGTACCTATTTATCTACTTGCACTTTGACGTGCTTTCAAACTGCTAGGTTGGCAGGAGCAGGGACTGAGCAATGGGAGTTCACCCCGTCGCGGGGATTCAAACCGCCGACCTTCTGATCAGCAAGTCCTAGGCTCTGTGGTTTTACCCACAGCACCACCTGCGTCCCATTTCATCATAGAGACACCTATATAAGCAAGCAAGAGCTCTATCCCCCCCCCCCTTTGCTGGCCAACAATGCCAAACATTAATTAAATTCACACAGGCCAATATTCAGCTATGGATTTAGCTATTCTGCTAAAAGAGAATATAGCTAGACATGACAATGACCTCTAGGGATGGATGGACCAGCTAAAGTCCATCCCATTTCAGTTTCACTGGCATTCAATCTTAAGTCCATCTGATTCCATCTTGGAAAAGACTTTTGTAAAAGGACACACGAAGACTCTGCATTTAAATCGTACAATCCTTGTTAGCATTTCCCCTAAACTTAGTATCTTTCATTCTTTTCAAGGCATTTCTCTGCAATGCATTCATTTCGTGCACACTTTTGCCAGAAAATGTGCATTTTTGAGTGTACTTTATCCATCAATCAGTCATGTTATTTGTATGCGCCTTTCCAAAGTTAAAACCATCCTCAAGGCAGCTTACAACATACTAAACAATTAGGTAAGGTAAAGGGAACCCTGACCATTAGGTCCAGTCATGACCGACTCTGGGATTGCAGTGCTCATCTCGCTTTATTGGCCGAGGGAGTCGGCTTTTGTCTGCTTCCGCAGACAGTTTTTCCGGGTCATTTGGACAGCATGACTAAGCCGCTTCTGGCGAACCAGAGCAGCGCACAGAAACGCCGTTTATCTTCCTGCCTGAGCGGTACCTATTTATCTACTTGCACTTTGACGTGCTTTCGAACTGCTAGGTTGGCAGGAGCAGGGACCGAGCAAAGGGAGCTCACCCCGTCGAGGGGATTCGAAACGCTGACCTTCTGATCGGCAAGTCCTAGGCTCTGTGGTTTAACCCACAGCGCCACTCGCGTCCCATTAAACAATTACACAGCTACAAACATAAGAAAAATAGTCATAAATAATAAACAAAACATCAGAAAGTACACAACCAAATGGAACAATTGCCACATAAATAATAAAAAAATTACATCAACAACAGCAACACCCCTCTCTAAACAATGCCCCAGGCCAAGAGCCTGTTCAGCAGCCTCAGCTTTTGTAGCTGGAGTCAGTCAGGGACCCACCCTCCCAAGGCAGGGAGCAGGTCTTCCAGGACTCACAACCAAGATGGTATCTGGCCTCTTCAGCATCCTTTTGTATAACCACAGGAGTGCACATAGGGACACATTTAATATGAAAATATCACATGTGGGTTCCACCTTTAATGGGTGTTTGAAAGGTCCCACATCTTTTTCCTATGGCTTGAGGCAAGTTTTACTTATTGGTTACACTTCTATCTCCCCCTTCTCTAAAGAGCTCAAAGTGTCATACATGGTTTTCCCACTCCCTTCTTTTATCTTCACAACCAGCCTATGGTCTAGGTTAGGCTGAAACTGCATTTTAAAATCTGGAGAAGTGTGTCATCCAATATTAGGAGTTGGGTTCCATCTTGTTCTGTTCCACAAACAGGTTTGGGATTGTTGAACTGGCTTAGTTCATTGGAAGAAGGGCATGGCATGAATTTGCTTTCCAGCTCTTGTGGTCTCTGGGTTTCCACCCAAGCCTGCAACTCTATACCAAAGCCCTACTCATCCCATAATGCAACATCATCATAGTCTCCACCAGAAAAGTGACAGCCAGTAATGTGCAGTGGGATAAGGCATAACCTTGCACCATGAATTTACTTAGCTATGTTGTCAGGAGTCCAGGTTCCCAGCTTGAGAACACAGTAAGCACAGGTAATGAAAAAGGAGGGTTTATTGCAAAAACAAACAGATAGCTCTGGATGGCTCTAACAAAGCCTCTGGCATCATTACTCAAGATGACCCTTCTAAAGAGTCCTTCCTGTGTCTACAGAATATATTGAACTTTCGCAGCTTATGTCTCTTGTTTTGCTTCCTGTCTAACAACCCTCCCATATGCCGACTGTTTGGACTTACTGGCTCAGCACCAACCTCTTCCATTTCAGAGCTGTCTCTGAGTCTATTCTCTGGTGTTTGTGCTTCTGGCGAGCTTTGGCTGTTGTGATGGCCTGGGAATCGGATTCAGAGGCGGAACCTGAGGAATCCCAGCCTGCACAGGAGTCCCCGCCTCCAGGACCGACTGAGCCGGGGCTGGGGCTTGAACCCGAAGGGCCCTCACCTGTGCCGGATCCTCAGGAGCAGACACCAGCTGAATCTGCTCTGGCTCCGGAGGCGATTAAGGACCCATTGCCTGCAGGTGCTCCACTCTCAGCCCCGTCAGGGGAAGGTGAGGTTGCTTCTGGCTCCAGTAACCCTCCAGTCTCTCCTGAGCAGCAGAGGCTAGGGCAGAGAGGCGGAGGGAACTAATTTCTCTCAGGAGGAGTGCTCACCTCCAGGCCAGGAGAAGCGAGTCACCTGTGGACCGGGGCCACCCTATGCCTCAGGGCAGATAAAAGCTAGCCAGCCCAGTCCCAGGTTGCGGGAGCAACATTGCTGGTAACCTGTTCCTGCCGGCACCCTGTCCTGCTCTTCTGCCAGAGTTCCTGACCTCACCCGACTCCTTGCCTTGGACCCCGCTTCAGCCTTGACAGACAGCCTCCATACCACACCCTCGACCTTGGACTGGACTCGGACCATGCCACACGGTAACCCCCCGGGACCAGCACAGCTGTGTTCTAGTCCACTCTCAATTACTGCCTTATCACCTTGAGTGTCAAGGTCAGGAAGAGACAAATTCTGCAGCTGCTGGCTCTCCCCTTTTAACTAATATCTGAGCCTCCCTGTTCCTGGCTGCTTTCTGCTGTTGACTGCAAACTTTTGCTTAGAGCTGGCTCATTCCTGACATACATGTTACAAGTATGGAAGCGAGAACTCAAAACAGCATTGTTCTGTTGGGTGACTACTTCGTGATCACTTTTAGTCCACATTAAGAATGTTACATGTTACATATGCATTGCTTTAGATTTGGGCTGGACCTGCTGATGCACAAATTATGCACAGCAGATTCCTATCTACTTATCTCCTTGTATGGTTGCCATATTATGCCATTGCCGACTTCAACTATGAATCGTTATGATGACTCTGCCCATGAAAAAGATGATGTGTCCTAGAAAAAAGAGGACCTATGGCAACCCTATTTGGTTCCCTCCAAGTATCCTGTCCCTTCTGGCACGTCACATGGAGATACCAGGGCATTTCAAAAATTATCACTCCAGTGGTAAGGAGTTAGACTGAACATGGAGTAAAGAAACTAGCTTTCTCATGCCTTTCACGACAACTGAAGATGAAAAACTCCTCCAATTAATGTAGCATATAAATCTTTTCTAAACCAAGAAAATGGATTTAACCAGTTTAAATGGGCGATGATGCTGAGGTGAGTGATCAATACTAGGTTCTCGAGAAAAAAATGAGATTTGGGGACAGAAGGAATTGTTTCCTTAGCACTGTGGAAATTGCATTGTTGATGCCCTTCATGGTCCTTTAAGGTTATCCTGACAACCCAAACTAGGGAGCACATTTGTTTTATTGAGCTGAAGTCTCTTAGGGTATGGTTGAAAGAAGCCGGCAGAGATTTTGCTTTGTTTCTGAAAGTCTGTTCTTCTTTTAAATGGCATTCCTTTCGTGTTTATCCTTTTACCATATTAAGATTGTGGGTATTTAAAATTTCAAAGAAGAATGGCAACTTAAACTGATATAATCTGCACAACTTGCAGATTTAACATATAGAATAAGAGAACAAGAAGAACATATGTTTAAAGAAGACTGGAAAATGTTTTACTGAGCATATGGGTGAAAATTGTGTTCATTTAAAAACGCTGGTAGCATTAAGATAAATTTAACAGTGTAAATAAGTTTTGATGGATGGTTTACTGAATGGTTTACAGCGATACCTCGGTTTATGAACAGCTGAGTTCACAAACAACTTGGAACCTGAACACTGCAAAACTGGAAGTACATGTTCCGGTTTTCGAATGTTTTTTAGGAAGCTGAATGTGCTCCATTTTTAGTCCCCCTGTGTTTCCTGTTGCACTGCTAATTTACATCTCCCCATTGGAATTCAAGCCTTACGTTTCTGATTGCTGTGTTCTGAGGTGATATTTGGAGCTTATATTTGGTGCTCTTGTTTTTGCTATTTATTTTGTGTGTTTTTGTTTTGAGGCTTTTTCAGTTATTTTGTTTTTGTGACTGTGTGGATCCCAGTTCAGCTATTGATTAATTGATTGATTGATTGTGTGACTGTGGAAATGGATAAAAGCCCCCCATTCAAACAATGACTATCATCAGTGCAGGTAAGAAATTTTTTTAATTTTATTTTTTATCATCTACAATACTGTTTTATTTATTTTATAGTACAGTACATTGTTTATTGCTTTCATTTTATGGATCAATGATCTCGTTCGATAGTAAAATTCATGTTAAATCGCTGTTTTAGGGATTGTTTTTTAAAATTCTGGAACAGATCGATCCGTTTTGCATTACATTCTATGGGAAAGCGCACCTTGGTTTTGGAACGGACTTCTGGAACTGATTAAGTTTGAGAACCAAGGTACCACTGTAGTTTATGTAAAACATGCAGGGATTTAGGGTATGCAAAATGAATTGTGGAAAGAGAAGAAGGGAAGTCGTTGATTTAAGGTTGTTTAAGTGAATATTTAATAGAAAATTTAATATAAAAATAAATAAATAAATTTCAAAGTTTCTACCTAGGAGAAGTGAAACAGGCTGTTTTTGAGGCCCCGATGCACCCCCTGCCATAAAAAAACCCTCTCACAGTGTGCCTCCTCAGAACAGACTATTTCCCATCAAGTCTTCTAGTCCTCAACAGCACTGGTGACAGGTAAAACAAGGGACTCTGTTGTAACTCTAGGATCCCTAACATCACCTCCACTCATCCCAGGTTTCTCGAAAAGCAGAGAATGACTAGTTTGGTCAGTGCTGCGGCTGTGGCTGTTGTTGTTTAGTTGTTTAGTTGTGTCTGACTCTTCGTGCCCCCATGGACCAGAGCACGCCAGGCACTCCTGTCTTCCACTGCCTCCCGCAGTTTGGTCAAACTCATGCTGGTAGCTTCGAGAACACTGTCCAACCATCTCGTCCTCTGTCGTCCCCTTCTCCTTGTGCCCTCCATCTTTCCCAACATCAGGGTCTTTTCCAGGGAGTCTTCTCTTCTCATGAGGTGGCCAAAGTATTGGAGCCTCAGCTTCACGATCTGTCCTTCCAGTGAGCACTCAGGGCTGATTTCCTTCAGAATGGATAGGTTTGATCTTCTTGCAGTCCATGGGACTCTCAAGAGTCTCCTCCAGCACCATAATTCAAAAGCATCAATTCTTCGGCGATCAGCTGTGGCTAGACCTACTTAACAGAGGGGGGAAACAGTCAAAAATAATGGTTTAGTCTTAAAAAAAATTTATTACTCCGAAATGTGCAGCAGTTGGAAACAAAATGAGAGAGAAAAGAAAGAAGTGTCATTGGTACGAGGGACTGTTAATGCAAAGAACAAGGAACCATTCTAGCTGAATGATCTGTAAATGAACCAACCAATTAGACATAACCAGGAAATGTGAAGCCCGGCTCACTTCTCCTCTTTTCAAATGCAAGGAGGGTGGGGAAGGGAAAGATAATGAGCATATGGAATTTGGGAAGAAAGGCGGGGGGTGGGAACAAGAACAGTATGCAAATTTTTTTATAAAAGGTGTCTTGGGTAGAATATCATCTGACATTCTTTAATTTTAAGCTGCGCATTTCATGGTCTACTACAAATGGGCTCCCTTCTCATTTACCACGCTGCCTGGTCTGTTTGGAAAGAAAAGGAATGAATCTATTGAAATTTAATAAGCTTTATAAATTATAATAGAGCTGTTGCCAGATCTCTGCCTTTTTGCTGCGCCGAAGCTATTATATGAGTGACAGATGAGCGACACTGATAAAATGGCATGATGGCACACCAGCAGCTTCAGAGAAAATGTTTGCAGTTTTTATTCCAAATGACCTAGGGAATAAAATTGCTCATTTTAGAGCCTGGGGCATTGCCTCATTAATCTTTGCGAAGAAGAAGAAAAAAGATTCTTTTTTTCCTTGCTGTTCTGCTATGCAAAACTTTGAGTAAAGTTAATTTTCTTTGTCTTTGTCTCTTGAAGTCGTTCCTGATGGATGTGCCTTTGCTGGAAAACTGCTCTTTAGAATCACAGTAATTAATGAACGCATGCTTATTTAATTATTTGTTTGATAACGCAAAAAGCAGACACACAGAGGATAAAATTTGGAAGCACAGATCTTAGTGGAGCAAGGGGATGGAGGATATTTTACCTCCATGAAGTGGGCCCCCTCAGAAATAAAAGACCCCATGGTGAGAAGCTTTGGAAGGCCAAGCGCTAAACAGTTTTAGTGCTTTTTGTTCTATTCTGTACAACAAAGTTCTTCTTCTGAATGCTGCTGTTCCCCTGGCCTACTAGATTCCAACAGAAGACCCGGGACAGACTAGCCTGCAAATGGGGCTTCTGGAATCCTGGCTGGGATCAAAAACTGGATCCATTGTAACCTCTACAGGAACCCTTCCATTTTGCCAAGGGTACACATAAAAGGTAAAGGGACCCCTGACCGTTAGGTCTAGTCACGGACGACTCTGGGGTTGCGGCGCTCATCTCGCTTTACTGGCCGAGGGAGCCGGCGTACAGCTTCTGGGTCGTGGCCAGCATGACTAAGCTGCTTCTGGCGAACCAGAGCAGCGCATGGAAACGCCGTTTACCTTCCCACCAGAGCGGTACCTATTTATCTACTTGCACTTTGATGTGCTTTCGAACTGCTAGGTTGGCAGGAGCAGGGACCGAGCAATGGGAGCTCACCCCGTTGCGGGGAATGCGAACCGCCGACCTTCTGATCGGCAAGTCCTAGGCTCTGTGGTTTAATCCACAGTGCCACCTGCGTCCCTAAGGGTACACATACTCTCCCATAAACATTTGAGGAGTTCCCTCTTAGTTATTGGTATTTTTCTAGAAAAAACTGCCAGAACTCACCACAAACTCTTTTTTTTTTTAGAAAAAGAGGCACTGGAATTCTTATAACGGCAATGGTGCCCACCTCAATGACGTTGGAACTGAATTCCGCCGAGTTCCAGCTGGAAAAATAGTCCTGGTTTACTCCACCTCCCCGTGAACTTAAAAGCTAAGGCTGAGTCAAAAGGCTCATAATGGAGAACTTCAGTTCAGATTTGGGAAAAATTGCAAGTAAGGGTGAAATTTACTGCTGCCCCCTGAATCTCTTCCTGGAAGTCACCATCAGCACAAATCAGGTCCTTCATTAAAGAGGGAACGTATTGCGGTGAGACCTGGAAAACCAACACCCTGTGTTGTGGGTGAGTACGATTGGTCAGCCACAACACCCGATTGGTAGGTCCCTCGAAGTTGGGTGCAATCTGGACAATGGGACACCATCCAAATGGTCCGAGGGACCTATTTATGCCCATGCATGTGACCCAGAGCTTCCTCTTTCGGTGCGTGCATTTGGAACACCCACCCACCTCTCCCTACCTTTAGGGCTTTGTGCTTGACCTTGCTATGCCGTTGTCTGTCGTTGGGACAGGGGCACGGCAGGAATGTCCCCCACTTGGCTGATTGACTGTTGCCATTTGGGTTTCGCCTGCCGTGTAGCAAATCGTCACAACTTGTAAGGTTGCGGCTAGCTCTGGTTCAGGTGATAGGGATGGGAGAACGCTCCGGGCATCCCTATGTGAAGGGTATTCCATTAAAGGAATCCAGGGACTCGATGGTTTGGTCAACCCCTGAGAGGGGGTTGTGCCCATGTCTGAGTCCAGGGGGACATTTGGGTGGTGGAGACAGCCCGTGCCCAGCTTTCCGCTTATCTAGGTGTTCACCCTTGGCTGACCTATGCTGGAACCCTGGGTCAGCGCTACGTGCATGGCAGGGAGCTAGTCGAACCAGAGCCTATGCAACCAGTCACTTTCTGTAATCAATAAAGTTGTGGCCTAAATTCTGCCAAAAACCAAACCAAAATTTGAGTCATGTGTGAATTTATTTAGGGGGAGGTTTCTGGGTCTGAACACGCAAAACATCCAGCCCTATTAGGACAGTCTTCTAACCCCCCCCCCAATCCCACCACACACACAGTTACCATTGTGTGAGGGGGAGAGTAGGCATAAGGCCTCCAGGTGTGTGTTTGTGTGTTTATTATTACTGTTGCACACCACCTCAAATCTCCAAGGGATGCAAGAATCAAGGAGTTCCAGGGTTTGTGTTTTCTTTGGAAACGAGGCACAGCAGAAACTGTGGTGTCTTTATGATATATGGCTTATTTACACATATGTACAACCTGAGCCTACAATGGAGGGGTTCACAGCAGCAACACCCCAAGAGGGACTTCTTTCTCCCATAGCCACAGCTTTGGAGTCAATGAGAAATCGCCGATGGTTCTCTCTCTCTGTGTCCCACCCCTTCCTTTTTATTAAATATTTATTTTATTTTGACAAAGTAATAATCATACATAAATAAGAATAAAATGAGCACCCCACCACCGAGACCACTCCATTGTAACTATTCAGCCTCCCAAAATTTCAACACCTCTTGCGATGGTTTGACCCCTTTCCGTTTTAACAGTACAAATTCTACAAACACCCTCCATATCTCCTCAAAATCATTTTTCCTGCATATTCCCCATCTTACCTTAATGGCACATGTTGATTTATCATTAATAGCTATATCCCACACCTCTTTATACCATTCTTCCATTTTATATTCTGCTTGACCCTTCCACTTCCTAGTTATAATAACTCATGCAGCTGTCAATAAATCTGTGAGCAAGTCCTTCATAGCCTGCGAACCTTCCACCCCCATCGTAAATTGATAATAATGCTACCTCTGGACTTTTGGTCAGCTTGAACCCAGTGATTTCTGTTATCTCCTTAAACACCCTCTGCCAGAAAAATTGTACATATTTACACCCCCACCACATGTGAACGTAATTCCCGGTTGCCTGGCATCCCCTCCAACATAACACTAAATATTCCTTGTTTATTTGATTTAATCTGACTGCATTTTTGCTGCTTTGCTTCTAGCTCACATCACTGAACTCTCAGCTCTCACCTCTGTCTTTTTCTAACTAGCAGGCAGTTGGGAGACAGGGTGTGGTGGAGGACCCACTTGCTGTCTCACACAGATCCATATCTTTTGTTTCCAGTGAGAGCCAGTGTGGTGTAGTGGTTAAGAGCGGTAGTCTCATAATCTGGGGAACCGGGTTCGCGTCTCCGCTCCTCCACATGGAGCTTCTGGGTGACCTTGGGCTAGTCACACTTCTCTGAAGTCTCTCTGCCCCACTCACCTCACAGAGTGTTTGTTATGGGGGAGGAAGGGAAAGGAGAATGTTAGCCGCTTTGAGACTCCTTAAAGGGAGTGAAAGGTGGGATATCAAATCCAAACTCTTCTCTTCTTCTCTTCAGGCAATCGCCTCATGAGGAAGCTGGTCTGGCTTATATTTTAACACTTGCTGGATCCACAGGTTAGATGGGCCTCCACATACAGCCTACATCCCAAAAACTCATAATATTACATTTACTGCTGACCTTTCCTTGAAGGAACTCAAGGTGGCATACATTTTATCCCCGTTTTATCCTTGGAAGCACAGAAACAGGGTCAGGAAAAACACCGGCAACTCAATTCTAGTGGTTTTTGAACAGTATGCCCTGGCTGGAAACATGCAAAGCTATCAAGGGCTGGGACTGTGAATCCAGATTTGGCTGGAAAGCTGTGATAAGGGTGTCGCTCCACACCTCCCCACAAAAAAAGAAATATGCCAGGAAATATTTCCAAGGTCTGGAATGCCTCCCAGTGCACAGACGAAGAAGTAAATGTGTTTGGCCCTTAGCAGAAATTTTAAAAAATACCACACTGGTAGCCACCTGATATTTCCGACATCCATGCCAGATATAGGCTTCTTAGCTTTTGAAAACATTTTAGCTTCCGTCCTTGATTTTATCATCTCTCTGGATCTAAAGTAACTTTTCCACTCAGCATGCTCAGCTGTTGCCACCTGCTTCAGGTAGTACGAAACCCAGGGATCTTGAAGGGTGGGCAGGTTCACATGAGAGTGCCTGGGGACCCTCAGTTCCCCAGTTCCCAAGCTGTGTAAGTATTGGGCCATATGGACCTCAGAATTCTAGATCTGGGAGAGTCGCCTTGGAAGTCCAAGTCGATGCTCAGTGAAGGATCTGCAATGTAGAATGAAGCAACGACTACAGCTTCTCTGGAAGATGGTTTTCCAGCCTCTGCTTCAATACACAAGGAGAGCTCTGATGCACCAGGTCAATGGCCTTTTTGGTCCTGCATCCTGTTGTCACAGGTGCCACCCAGATGCCTATGAGAAGCCTGAAAGCAGGATCTTAGGAAAACCACACTTTCCCCACCTGCAGTGCCCAGCAGTGGGCATTCAGAGGCATCTTGCCTCTGACAGTAGAGAAAGACCACAGCCCTTGTAGCTACTAGCTATTGATAGCTTTGTCCTCCATGAATTGGTCTAATACCTGGGGCACAAGGAACACCCACCACTTCCCGAAGCACTCCCTGTTCCTGACATCAAGCAGCTTTTGGCACCAGGAAGCTTATGTAGCTGAAATCTGCTTACCTGTAAATTTGCACCAATTGGATAGCTCTGCTGGTTAAAGCATGGGGCTGACAACGCCAAGGTTGCAGGTTCAATCCCTGTATGGGACAGCTGCATATTCCTGCATTGCAGGGGGTTGGACTTAAATGACTCACAGGGTCCCTTGCAACTCCATGATTCTATGAAACAAATTATACCTGAAGGAGCGTCGCCACCTCCATCGTTCTGCCCAGACGCTGAGGTCCATCACCGAGGGCCTTCTGGGGTTCCCGCATAGCGAGAAACAAAGCTACAGGGAACCAGGCAGAGGGCCTTCTCAGTAGTGGCGCCCACCCTGTGGAACGCCCTCCCATCAGATGTCAAAGAGATAAACAACTACCTGACATTCAGAAGACATCTTAAGGCAGCCCTGTTCAGGGAAGTTTTTAATGTATGACATATTAGTGTATTTTTGGTCTTTGTAGAAGCCACCCAGAGTGGCTGGGGAAACCCAGCCAGATGGGCAGGGTACAAATAATAAATTATTATTATTATTATTATTATTATTATTATTATTATTATTATCCCATTTGTTTTTTGCTCTGCTTTCTGAAGCTAGAAATTACAATGATAGAACTCCATCCTAATTTATGTTAGGTTGCCTCGCATTCTGGCTAACAGGTCTTTGGGGATCTGATTTCAGCTGGACTTTGCTACTGTTTTATTCTATTTCCTTACGGCCGCTTTCTGCTGCTTATTGCTATTTTCAGGTGGGGCTTGTTGTTGTCATTTTCCATTGTTATAAATATATCCCTTGGCTGCCCTTTGGGAAGAAGGGCAGGCTATAAATCTGTGGAAGAAAAAACAAAACAAGGGAGAACAAGTCATCTCCTCTGTCCCACCAGTTGCTGTTTGCTGCTTCCGATCTGACAGAGATACTTTCCGCCAACCATCCCCGTTTCATTCTTTTCCTCATCAGAGGCTTGCACTGAACTATTTATTGAGGGAGGGAGGTCTATCTGAAGGTCAAGGAGAAGGCAGGTCGCTTGTAGCAGCGGCAAGGGAAAGAGAAGAGAAAATAAATACCAAAAAGGTTTGCTGGACCCAGAAGGCATGTCTGGGCCATTTTCTATAATGACTTCCTCCTTGCCACCCCCTCCATGAAATCAGAACCACAGGAGGGACAAGTTAAATGACACGCGAGGCATTGCTTTGGGTTTGCAGTTTGGCAGAGCATTCAGGGTCACTTCTCACATTTCGGGAGGTTTCTTTCTTCCGCACAACCACCAGAGTCTGTGCATTTGTCTTTCCGCTGAAGCTTAAGATGAAAGAGTGCCACTTGCCAAGGCTCACTCCACGCCTGATGGAGGTGAGGCAGAGCAATCACAAATTGTGCTTGGTACGAGAAGAAGAAAAAGAGCTGGTTTGGACAAAGTGTGATACCAAGAAGTTAGTCACTGATAACAACAAACATTTTAATTGGCTCATATCTAGAGCGATCAGGTGCAGAGAGCAGGACTCAGTCCACTGGTGAGTCCAGGGTTTGAACAAGGCACTTTCATAAGAAGCTACCTCATACTGGGGACGCGGGTGGCACTGTGGGTTAAATCACAGAGCCTAGGACTTGCCAATCAAAAGGTCAGTGGTTCGAATCCCCACGACAGGGTGAGCTCCCGTTGCTCAGTCCCTGCTCCTGTCAACCTAGCAGTTCGAAAGCACGTCAAAGTGCAAGTAGATAAATAGGTACCGATCTGGCGGGAAGGTAAACGGTGTTTCCGTGTACTGCTCTGGTTTACCAGAAGTGGCTTAGTCATGCTGGCCACATGACCCGGAAGCTGTACGCCGGCTCCCGCGGCCAATAAAGCGAGATGAGTGCCACAACCCCAGAGTCGGTCACGACTGGACCTAATGGATCCCTTTACCTTTTTACCTCATACTGAGTCAGACCATTGGTCCATCTAGTCCAGTATTCTCTACACTGAGTGGCAGCCAGGGATGGAAGAAGGCACTGTTTTCTGTTCTGCCCTTTGTTTGCCTCATGCAGCACCATTTCTGTTCAGCTGCAGTTTGTCTTCTGCCAAAAGGTACCTTTCCATCATGCTGTGGCAAAATTATAGAAGTTGCATTGTCATTACAGTGCTACCTTGGGTTAAGAACTTAATTCGTTCTGGAGGTCCGTTCTCAACTGTTCTTAACCTGAGGTACCACTTTAGCTGGGGCCGCACAGCCGCCAAACGATTTCTGCCCTCATCCTGAAGCAAAGTTATTAACGTGAGATACTATTTCTGGGTTAGTGGAGTCTGTAACCTGAAGCGTCTGTAACCCAAGGTGCCACCAAATAAATGGCACCCCATTATTTTAATGCAAAGGATATGCAATGCAGATAGCAGGGAGCTTTGAGAAATTAAACGACTCCATTTCTCTTCTTCTTTTTTAAAAAGCAGACTATTTGCCATTAGGAAAGTGGTGGAGAAATGTAATGAAAAATGTGGGATGAACAAACGATTAACAGGGAAATTATAAGCACTGCAGAAACAAATCAGGATGAATACCGGTTGCCATAAAACTGACCAGACAATTCAGATCAAATGCTCAATAATGACTAGGCCGAATCTAACTTCTGCGAAAGTTTTATGGAAGTAAGCCAGGATAAGTATTCAAGGAACTGGTAATTTGGAAGAGCCCCTAGTCTTTGTCCTCTGCCTTTATCTGGCACTGCTGCTCTAAAGAAAACCTCATGAGGAGCATACAATATTCCTCCTCAGTTTCTCTTTAAAGGATTTCTTGTATCTAGGCCCCAGACTGTTTTTCTGAGGTTGGAGGAAGTTCTAAAAGCAGTTTCAGCAGCACCCTGTATTCCTGAGAAACAAAGGCAATTCAGGTGTGCTCAGGGAATACTTGTAATCCTCCTTCAAGATCCCTGCCAAAGCCAGCCAAGTCAGGTTGTCACTCACAGGGTCAGGCTTTGCTCTGCACAACTAAAGACAAGGTTCGTATGGATATTAGAGAATCCATTCCCCCATTTTGGTTCAAGATGTGTGCACTTGACAAAACACAACTGGGGAAGCTTTCTAGAATTAACTGCTGATTCTGGCAGAACAGGGAGACACACACATACCTTGGTGATGTTGAGAAGAGAAGAGGAGTTTGGATTTGATATCCTGCTTTATCACTACTCTAAGGAGTGGCGCTGTGGGTTAAACCACAGAGCCTAGGACTTGCCGATCAGAAGGTTGGCGGTTTGAATCCCTGCGACGGGGTGAGCTCCCATTGCTCTGTCCCTGCTCCTGCCAACTTAGCAGTTCAAAAGCACGTCAAAGTGCAAGTAGATAAATCGGTACCGCTCTGGCGGGAAGGTAAACGGCGTTTCCGTGCATTGCTCTGGTTCGCCAGAAGCGGCTTAGTCATGCTGGCCATATGAGCTGCAAGCTGTATGCCAGCTCCCTTGGCCAATAAAGCGAGATGAGCGCCGCAACCCCAGAGTCGGCCACGATTGGACCTAATGGTCAGGGTTTAAGGAGTCTCAAAGCAGCTAACAATCTCCTTTCCCTTCCTCCCCCACAACAAACACTCTGTGAGGTGAGTGGGGCTGAGAGACTTCAGAGAAGTGTGACTGGCCCAAGGTCATCCAGCAGCTGCATGTGGAGGAGCAGAGACGCGAACCCGGTTCACCAGATTACGAGTCCACTGCTCTTAACCACTACACCACACTGGCTCTGAGGACTGGACACGAGGTCATTAGCATTTTTCACTTACTATGCAGCGCCTGGCGTCCTGTTATTTCTGCTACCTCAATTCTTCTCTGGGAGGAGAGATCTGTTGCCGCAGTAATTATCTCAAGGTTATTAGAATGTGGTCTGCTTCCTGAAATTCCAGCATCTATACATGTCACAGCCTTGCTCCACTTTTGCTTAAAGGGAATGAGCTTGCCTTGAAAACTGGACATATTTCTGTGGCTCCTTATCTGGCTTATCATGATGGTATTAATAGAAGAGCATCGGTGGACCAAACCATCACTTCTTTAAAATAAATAAAAATATAGTATTTCTCTGCTGCTTCCAAGTCTTAATGGCAAGGACAGAGCAAGGCTTGTCCCAAATAAAATCATGACCTTCAGGTTTAGCGATCTACAAAAGCTGCTGCTCTGGTTAAATAGCTCTGTTCCAAAAAGAAAATACTTTGTACTCTTCTTCCAAGGTGGGCGAAATAGTGTGAATAGCAGGGAGGTCAGAGGGCCAGAAGGCTTTGATAAATTGAATATTTAGAACGAGCAATTTCTTGCAGTGCTTCATCTCCCAAATTCTCTACAGGCCAGAGGCAAAACAACAACCAGTACCACCAAATAGAACCATTTTTCAAATGCAGCCAGGTTCATTTGAACTACAACCTTTGCACAAAACAATCTGTTCCAAGATAAATATTTATTGCACCAAGCTGCACAGAGCTTTGGAAAAGGCAAGCGAGTGTTCCCTGGTGACTGAACAATGAATAGATATTAGGGGATTTCTTTTTCTGGGTTCAAGAGCGACTCCAAATTCAATCAGCATATTTATCTGTGCATCGAAAATCCCGACGGAATGTTCTTCCACGAGTCTAAACCAACGTTTTGGTAGTTCAGAGCCCTTGGATCCACACAGAGAGGATCTCAGATAGGTGACTGGACCCAGCTTCGATTGCCAGCTGACTGGAAAAGAAAAGTAATAAAATCTACGCATAGGCTTGCATTACTGCAACTTGGTCAGCACACATCAGCTGGGTACAGAGTTAGGCTTTCTCTGCTCACCAAGCTGCTGTTAAAATGCACAGGAGCAAGGTCTGGTAAAAAAAAGAGGGGAAAGCTGGCAGCCATAAACATATTCACATCTCCTTGCACATTCTGCCCATTTTAGCCAGCTACCTGGGACCAGATCATGTTAAAGGAGTTTGGGTTCAGATACCTTGCCAATGTGTATGTTAAGTTGTGGGTGAACATATCAGGCGGCACAGCGATTCTCCAAACAGCTCTTGTTTATTCACAGGTCAGAACAGAACTGAACTGAAGGATTCAGCCAGCCTGCTTATATAGAGCTCCACTACAACGTAACTGTAACAACTTTCTGTAACTATCCAATCACTGAACGTCACTTTTGATCCCTTATTTGCATATGTGGACCTGAGTAAAAACTATCTACAGTATCCCCCTGCTGGCCCAGGGTGAGAACTTCAGTACATAACAGTGTACATGGTCCCTCTCCTCTCCCCCATAGTACCCAGCCCCTTGCAAGCAGTTTTGCCCTTATATAAAGAGGTGGTAAATAAAAGGGCATATCCGGAATACAGCAGGCGCAAGCAGTGTCCAGGTGGAAGTCATTGAAATGTCCAAGAAAATCTGGACGTATGGCAGTCCATGTTGACAGTGCCAACAACTTTTCTCTCCAGATTTTCACTTTTTCAAATAGGGCAGACATGTTTCTTGGGGGGGGCTGTTTATGGCCAATACTAGGCAAGCACTCGGGAGGGAGGGAGTTTGCATGTCATAGTATATTAGAACTCAGTGGAGGGAGAAGGCAGCTAACTAGCTGAGTCTCAGGGGGGTACTTGCCTGGAGGCAGAGTCTGTATACAAAGGGGCAAAGGAAGGGGGTGCGGTGGGTGGGGGCTGTTGGGGAGAAGGGGGCATTTGGCAGGCCCCCAGCTGGCTCCAGCCACCGGCCAGCAGCTGGGCAAACTCCAGTTCTCAGAACAGCATCAATCAGCGACTCAAACCTCAGAAACCTTTAGAGACTGAGCAAGCTCTTATCAGCAGAGTGGATAAATCTTCACAATGGAAGTTGCAGACAGAGACATTTGTAAGCATTATTTACAGGTGTTTATTCAGCATAGTTCAGGAACAAAGGAAAAACATGTCTGCTTCCCTTCGTATCCAAGCAAACAGCAGTATAGCAAAAGCAATATACAAACTGAGGTTCCCAGCAGACTGTGCTGGAATGTAAACAGGCATGTGACACACAACAGTTATGCCTGTTCCTTTTAAGGTGGAATGGAACTATATCCAAACACGGGCCGCCTCGGGTGTCACCAATGATGGGGGGTGACAAAATGCCAGGCAGCACTCACTGCAGAGCCTGCAGCACGCCCGAGCCATGCGTTGATCCTGGGACAGATGCAGTAGCTTGGGTGCGCACAGGCTCCGCACTGCCCAAACTGTCCGCCCGCTGCCTCCCCCCCAAGCTGTAGGGCAGCTGAGTGGGAGGAGGCAGGCAGGCTCTGGAGGCCCTGTGGTGCACCCCGCCCTTGTCCCACCCCTATGAGTGGGTTGCCCCGCCCTTGCCCCGCCCCTATGGATGGATCATCCCACCCCTGGTTGCGCTACCCCAGGTGGCTGAGCGGCTTCCTCCGCCACTGCGTTTACAAGGTCCAGTCCAGTCCATTATTATGATTGTTCATTGAATTTATGTACCGCCCTCAGGGTGGTTCATAGCGCAAGGTGGACTCAAACTCACAACCCTGGCATTAAAGAATCTCACACTCTCCCGGTTGTGCCATCCACATTGTCTTATACACGGAAAATACAGTACTTTGCTTCCAGTGTGGCTGTTCCGCCTCTTCTCCACACCTACAGACATCTTCTTTAATCAGAAGTGTGCCCACGGGAACCCCCCTCCCCTCGGGCTGCTTTCAAACTAAATCAATTATGCAAATGTGCTTCAGTAAAATGATCTAATTAAGTATAATTAGCTGATTCCTTTCTTCCTAACTTCCCCGTCCTTCAGAGATTGTACCTTTTGGGATCTTCAAATTATGGCAGTAGTGCCAAGCACCATTTGTACGAAAAGAAAAAAAGAAAGAAAAGAAAATGCCCATCAGCCATTGAATATCTGCTATTAAAAATAACCGGGGAAAGCAGACACTTTCTAACAAGCTCGCTTCCTCGAGCCAAAGATCATAAGAAACTCCCGGGCTGTAAAGAGAAGACGTATCCAAACTGTCAGAATAAGAAGCAGGAATGCCATAATGATTCCGTAATTGTGGCTGCAAAGTGTGCCCAGTTTAGAAGCATTGCAAATCCCTCTCAATTTTGCACCACTAATTGATGCTTGGAGGATATGTGGCTTTGCCAAGAGAGTCATTTAAAGAAGCAGTAGACATACGGACAAAAATTGAACGCCTTTTTATTAAGAGCTTTGCGTGTGAAATTAAGTGCCTAATCAGATTTTTTAAAGAAGAGCATAAAACAGTAGTTACAGAAAATACAGTGCTGAAAAGCTGAACAACAAAATCTTGTGCATGTTTAGGTTACGGGTAGGTAGCTGTGTTGGTCTGTCGTAGTCAAAACAAAATAAAAATTCCTTCCAGTAGCACCTTAGAGACCAACTAAGTTTGTTATCGGTATGAGCTTTCGTGTGCATGCACATTTCTTCAGATATCTGTATCTGTATCTGAATCATTATCTGTATCTGAAGAAGTGTGCATGCACTTGAAAGCTCATACCGATAACAAACTTAGTTGGTCTCTAAGGTGCTACTGGAAGGATTTTTTTTATTTTGTGCATGTTTACTCAGAAATGAAATCCTACTGGTTTTAGTAGGACTTATACTGAGCGAACCTAACTGGTTTTAACAGGAATTGCTTCTGAGTAAACATGCAATGATCATAGCATGCTTTTGGCACAATTGTATGATGGAACTGGATGAAGACCTTGACAGGAGCTTGTCCTACACTCGAGTAGGACCCTGGCAGAGACACATGCCCGACTGGCATGTTCTCTCCCTCCTGGCCAATCGTTCGGGAGCTTTAAAAGCTTTCTTCTGCCCGAACATCACAGTGACCGATGCCAACCAACACTGGCACACTTAGGGATCCGCAGAGTGTTCCCAGTTTGCATAACAGAACTCAGCATTTTGGCTAATCTACTTTATTTACATATTTACATATAAACACACACGGAGCACTGCAACATGGCTTCCTCTCTAGCATCAGACAGCAAGAGAAAGAACAAGGGACAATAGTCCCACTTTACGGAACACAGTAACACAAACATCCTTTCTCTGTCACTTCCCACTCTGTGGAGTCAAAACATATACGGTCATGTGAAAGACAACAATCCCATGACTGCAGTCACGGAGCAGGAATTCTAACAGACCTACAGGTATAGGGTGGTATATAAATGCTAATAATAATAATAATAATAAATAAATAATAATAATATTAAGCAGCTGTGGCACAGCATGAGCTTGGCAGGTGTAGTATCAGTGCAACAACAACAACAACAACAACAACAGGTCTGCCCACAGAGGGTGACACCAAGACTTTGCTTGAATCAGATGTGGAGGAGGAGCAGGTTCAAGAAGGCAGAGTGGCAGAAATAAGCCCAGTCCTATCCCTCAATAGGGTCAGGCTTGCAACCATATCACGTTAATGTGAGCCCCAAACTGGACTGGATAAAGCGTCCAGTCTCATGGGTCTATTTCTCTCGATACTGCACTATGACAGTGCTATGACCTACCCCATGAATGAACAGATTTATCACCTTCCATTCCTCTAGTATTCTGTGGTTTTGCTCTGACTGGCTCTCTACACCTTCAGGATTCTAGTTCAATTTGAATACAGTCATACCTCATGTTACGTTTGCTTCATGTTACGTTCTTTCAGGTTGCGTCCCGCAGCGACCCGGAAGTACCAGAAAGGGTTACTTCCAGGTTTTGCCGCTCGCAAATGCGCAGAAGCACTAAATCGCACTTCGCGCATGTGCACAAGCGCCAAATCGCACCATGCACCTGCGCAGATACGGCGCTTCAGGTTGCAGGCTTTTCATGTTGTGAGCGGGTCTCTGGAATGGATCCCATTCGCAACCAGAGGTACCACTGTAATTCCAAATATTAATTCTGTAAGTAGAGCACACACCATTTGCCACAGCGTCCAACTCCTCTAGTTCATTTGCATTTTCCTCCTCTGAACATTACCAATTCTCTCTCTCTCTTTGTGGTTCTCTCTCCTGTTTCTTGTTCTTCCCACCCCAATAAAAATAGATTCCCTTTCGATGTTTAATATGGAATAATATATTCCCTAGAAACACTCTTCTCAAGACTACGGTTGCCATATTTAAAAAAGTGAAAATCCGGATGCAAAAGTTGTTGAGTTTTTTTTGGGGGGGGGGCGAGTTGTTGAGCTCAAAATCTAAAAATAATAATAATAAACATTGGAGCTATTTTTCATGACATTCGCCAAAATTTTTGACATGGACTGCCATATGTCCGGATTTCCCCGGACATCTCGGCTATTTCTGCCCGGATGCTGTTTATGAGGGCTGAATATTGGCTATGTCCAGGAAATTCCAGATATAAAGGTAAAGGGACCCCTGACCATTAGGTCCAGTCATGACTGGCTCTGGGGTTGCGGTGCTCATCTCGCTTTATTGGCCGAGGGAGCTGGCGTACAGCTGGCGTACAGGTCATGTGGCCAGCATGACTAAGCCGCTTCTGGCGAACCAGAGCAGAGCACAAAAACGCCATTTACCTTCCCACCGGAGCGGTACCTATTGATCTACTTGCACTTTGATGTGCTTTTGAACTGCTAGGTTGGCAGGAGCAGGGACTGAGCAATGGGAGCTCACCCCGTTGCGGGGATTCGAACCACTGACCTTCTGATCAGCAAGTCCTAGGCTCTGTGGTTTAACCCACAGCGCCACCCGCGTCCCTCGGCAACCCTAATCAAGACTAATAAGGGGACTGACATCATGTGAATGGTCAAAAGAGGAAAGAGGGTTAAGCCAACATCCTTGAGTCTTTCACCTTGAGATTGATTGTTAGCTTTGGGAGTGTCTGTTCCAGAACAAGTTTTTCTATGACTGCAGTATCTCTGCTTTTCGAGTTGCTCTTCATTACGGCAATTAGGTTGCTTCCCTTGCTTATATGAGTCATAAGCATCTGAACTGAAATCAGAATACCTCCTGCAAGTAAAGAATCCATTAAGTACTAAACAGTCTGTCAGCAGAAGACAGCCATTGCTGATTGTGTCTCGGAAAAGCAGCTTCATCGGTAGAGACAACTGCTGTGGCAACTCTCAAACACATGCCTCCTCTTAGAGAGGATTTTTAACTCATGTACAGCATACAAATAATGTATGGCTTTTACAGAGGCCACACAGAAGAAAACCGGAAGCTTCCAGTGAAACGGTCAGAAAAAAGGAGAAGAAATTTCAGATTCTGAAAAGAGTAATTCGTTTTTTATTCATGCCCAACGCCTTTTGGCTGAAAAAGGCCTTCTTTGGGGACTTTTACAGCTTCTTGCAAAAAGGAATTTTGCCCTGTAGTCATTTTAAAGTAGATGTTTTGAGCTGTTTACAAGGAAGCATAAAAGCCCATGAGAAAGACCTGTTTGGGCCAAAATGGGCATGAGTATAAAGTGTTCAGCATCTTCGATGCTGGTCCTCCCTTTTGTCTTTTACAGAGGCTAGTGACAAAATGGCGTGGTTCGGCAACATTTGAAAGGCAGCGTATTAGCTACCCTGATCTAATCCAGCTCTTTCCATAGCACATGATCTGTAATGCATAGAACTTAGTCGACAGACCTCTCATTTTAACTGGCCTCCTCTGAGCTTGTTTGCCAGCGCCCTTAAAATGTGGCACCAGAGCCTGGCTCTGTAGTCCAGATATGGCCTGACTGGTCCAGAATAGAGTGATATTATTACTTCTCATGGTCTGGATACTCTGCTTCTCTTAATACTGCCTGCATTAACTTTTGCAGCAGTTGGTGCATGGCAGGCTCGTGTTTTTAGTTTGCAATGCTCTTTAGTTCACCAAAGAGAACTAATTTCACAAGTACTTCTGCCAAGCCCAGTCTTATCCATCCTATGCTTGTGCATGTTGTTGCTGATGATTACCATATTTTTCGCTCTATAGGGCGCACTGGACCATAGGGCGCACCTAGTTTTTTTTTGGGGGGGGATAAAGAAAAACAATTTTATTTCCCCCCCCCAGCCCCAAAGAACAAAGAAGCCAAGACAGCCAGGGCTCCGAAGGCTTGTGGATAGCTGCCCAAAGCCCGGGGTGTGCAGCGCTGCGCTCCCCGGGCTTCGGGCTGCAGGCTGCTATCCGCAAGCCTTCGGAGCCCGGCGGGCACTCCCGCCGCGCTCCAAAGGCTTGCGGATAGCTTCCTGAAGCCTGGAGAGCGAGAGGGGTCAGTGCGCACCAACCCCTCTCACTCTCCAGGCTTCAGTGAAAGCCTGCATTCGCTCCAGAGGACGCACACACATTTCCCCTTCATTTTTGGAGGGGAAAAAGTGTGTCCTATAGAGCAAAAAATAAGGTATTTATCCAGAACTTTGTATAGATCTCTGTTGAATTTCATGGTGGTTTTTGCCTGGTGTTGCAGCCTGGTCACACCGTTCCTAATCCTAATTCTGTCTTCTATGGCTATCCCTCCTGGCTTTGTGCCATCTGCAAATGTGATACACCCTCATCCCAAGTCATTTATGCAAACTCCGAAGAGCACAGGACCTTGGACAGAGCCTCGTGGTGTTTGAGTTCTGTCTCCAGTTTTATGCAGGTCATTAATGAACACTTGTTGGGTGCAGCTGTTCAGTCATAAACTAGGGTTCCCATTTCTGTCCCTGAGTGCCCTTTAGATGTTACTGGATTACAACTCCTATCAGCCCCAGCCATATGGTATCAGGAAAGGGTTGTCTGCAGAAAAACCCAGGTCTGATTGGAAAACAACAACAACGACAACAATAGAGACATATGCCACTGAAAAGTAAAAATAGAACATTTAAGCCTTCTAACTGAATTACGTCTCCCCAGTAACATAACAGAAAGCTGGATTATTTATTTTAAAAAGAAAACCTTTGATCTTTATGTGATGGCAGAAACACAGAAAGTAGCTCTCTCTCTCTAAATTTTCTGTTTTATAATTTAAAATACTCATTTTACATCCTTAAGATATCAGTGACTTCCCTTCTTCTCTTTCCATGGTTCATTTTACATATCACACATCCCTGCATATTTCACAAAAACTGTACCATTCAGTATTCCATTATTGCATCCATCAAAACCCGTTTACACTGTTGAATTTATCTTAATGCTGCCATCGTTTTCAGCTGTACACAGTTATTTCCCATATAGTCAATAAACGTTTTCCAATCTTCTTCAAACATATGTTCATCTTGTTGACGGAATACACACAACTCACAGGCTTAGCATATAGAAAAAGAGAACAAGAAGAACAGAAAGTAGTTCTCTCAATATAGCGGGCAAAGAAGCAATGCATCTGTACAGTGGCTTGCAACTTTCTGACACAAAAACTGAGCTACAAAAACTGTGCAGGAAAATTCGGACCCATGTTGCCTCCCTAAGTGCAATGAAGACCTATGAATGCTATACATTCAGAATGTGTTTGCAGCCAGTGGTGGTGGTGGGCTGGAGGGGAGAGAACTGTTAAAGCTTTTGTGGCTGATCTCAAGCTGCTAAGCAAAACATGCACTTAGGGCGAGTTAACGTAGGCCTTTAAAGCACATTCAAAGTACATTTTCCCCTGCAAAGAATTCTGGCAGCTGTAGTTTGTTAAGGGTCGCTTGGAGCTGTAACCCCTTGAGGGGTGAACGCCAGTGCCCAGAATTCTCTGAGAGGAGAATGTGTTTCGAATGTGCTTTAATCACAGTGTAGACACAGTTGGAGCCCTGTATATATATATAAAAATCTAGCATTTCTAATCAAAGACTACAGCTTCAAGGAAAGAGAGAGTGAGAAGTTCACGAGCCAACGCTGGAAAAGACTCAGAGAATGTGGAAAAACTGCTAAAACCACAGAATAGAGAATGTAAATATTAGAAGCCAGACAGGATCGAAGAAATATCTCAAGCACCAGCTTGTAAGGCCATGCAGGAACCGCACAAAACTGAAATCTCCTGATTGAAGCACACAAATGCAAGAAGACAGGAGCAGAGAGAAGGCAGAAAATTGTGTTTGGGAAGAAGTCCTGTTTAGGAATTGCTCCTAAAGTGTTCTCTTGTATTTAGAGAGCCATGAGCTATGCATTTAATTTGACAAACAAAGGCTCCCCTGAACAGTAGCCAGTAAGAGAAGACAGGGTTATTTCCTGAGTATTAGGCACAGAAATGCTTCTTTGTTTTTTTAATATCTATGTCAAAAAAATTTTAAAGAACACAACTGCAAAAAGGCAACCAGATGCACAAATCAAAGAAACCATAACAGTGACTGAGCGAAGCACCAAAGTTCTTTACGTCAACTTCGTCATCTTCCATATGAAGAAATAAATGTGAAGCAAAGGGTCAGAATTTACATCAGAATGGAATCTGATCAAGAGCCATCAACAACAAGAATCAGCTGGTTAGGGAAGGGAAAGGTCTGAAATGTGTCTAGGGCAGACAAAAGGAGAATTCATCAGTGGGGGAAGCCATGGTCCCCTCCATAGCAATGCATGAGTCACCGGAGATCTGTACAACACACTACTGTTAGTTATAAAAGTTAAGAATGGAATCCACTATGTCAAAATGATGTAAAGGACCCCTGGAAAGTTAAGTCCAGTCAAAGGTGACTATGGGGTTGAGGCGCTCATCTCGCTTTCAGGCCAAGGAAGTTGGTGTTTGTCCACAGACAGCTTTCCGGGTTATGTGGCCAGTATGACTAAACCGCTTCTGGCGCAATGAGACACTGTGACGGAAACCAGAGCGCACGGAAACGCTGTTTACCTTTCTGTCACAGTGGTACCTATTTATCTACTTGCACAGGCATGCTTTCGAATTGCTAGGTGGGCAGGAGCTGGGACAGAGCAACGGGGGCTCACCCCGTTGCGTGGATTTGATCTGCCGACCTTCCGAATGGCAAGCCCAAGAGGCTCAGTGGTTTAGACCACAGTGCCACCCGTGTCATCAAAACGAGGACATTGAGCCAACAGAAGATCTCCGAGAGGATGCAACTTCAAGGCTGGTGGCAGCCAGGAGCAAAACCACCAATTCCCCATGTACCACAGAAGAATTAGAGGCAGTTCCACTTGCAGTGGTGTAAGCAACAGCTCAGGGGTGAGAGACTGACTGGCTATCTTGGAGAGGCTGATTAATACTGAATTCCAGTAGGATCTAAGTTGCCCACTCTCCACATCTGAGGGCAGCTGTCCCTTTGGGCACATCCCCACCAGCACAGTAGGGAGGTAGTTTGTATGATACACAAGAGGTGCATTGGAGTCCAGAGCTACCGAAATATTTCTTTGCACAGGAACAAATCTCAGGGTCCAAGCTTTTTTTACTGGCAAGAATATAAATCCTCATTCAAAATAAATAACAATAAAGAGTAATGCAGAGAAGATGAAAGACACCAGCATTCAGAAAGAAGGAAAGAAGGAAAGAAGGAAAGAAGGAAAGAAGGAAAGAAAGAAAGAAAGAAAGAAAGAAAGAAAGAAAGAAAGAAAGAAAGAAAGAAAGAAAGAAAGAAGATACCCAATGGATATGGGACAGCAACACTTTTGATTGGCTGATTATTCCTTGTCACAACCTTGGCATTTAGTACTGGGAGCAGGATACAGAGAACAAGTGTGCTTCCTTTCAGCTCATCTTCACAAAAATTGTAACTTCCAAGTTGCTGTGGAACTCCAAAATCATCATCATCACCATCATCATCATCTGAGGGAAGGCTGGAGCCTCAAAGTGGCTTTATGCTGGAGGGCAGGAGTGTCAGTTCCCAAGCAACCGGTTGCCTAGGCCAAAATGCAATGCTATGAACAAATGAGTCAATTCCAAAGCTGGAGACAAAAAAGAAAACAGAGGAGAGCACTGAGGCAATATATTTTATTGCATCCACTACTTCTGTGGCTAATTCTTCCCGCTCTTCCTCCCCTGCGTACAACAATAATGTGATTTTTTTAAAAAAAACACCACAACAACCCTGAAGAAAAGTTAATTCCTTTTTACTGGAGCAACAGCTGTCCAGAAATGTTGCACTTTCCCCTGTGAAGTCAACAGGAAAAGCAAACCACCCACCCACCCACTGGTTTTAATTGCACCCTTGGGGAGATTCTCAGCCTCATTGGTATGGTCCCACAGGCATATGCAAAAAAATAATAAAAATAAAAAATAAAAAATAGAAGGTGCCAACAATTAAAGAAGTGGTGCCCCCCACTCCTGTTAAGTTATTAAAGGTAAAGGGACCCCTGACCATTAGGTCCAGTCGTGGCTGACTCTGGGGTTGCGGCATTCATCTCACTTTATTGGCCGAGGGAGCCGGCGTACAGCTTCTGGGTCATGTGGCCAGCATGACTAAGCCGCTTCTGGCGAACCAGAGCAGGGCACGGAAACGCCATTTACCTTCCCGCCGGAGTGGTACCTATTTATCTACTTGCACTTTGAGGTGCTTTCGTACTGCTAGGTTGGCAGGAGCAGGGACCGAGCAATGGGAGCTCACCCCGTTGTGGGGATTCGAACCGCTGACCTTCTGATCTGCAAGTCCTAGGCTTTGTGGTTTAAACCACAGACAGCAGTGACTGCACTCTCTCTTAATTTTGTGTCCTGCCATGCCCCAAAGGCAGCCATGCTGTGTTATGCCACACCCCACCAGAGCCCTATGTTACTATGTCCTGGCAGCCATTTTGTGACCGGCGCCCACAGCATCTTCTCAAAAATTGATCCAAACGGGTTGGCCACACTTGCTTTAAACACACATAACGAATATGAGGTGGCGGAAATCATACCACGTTTTCACCGATATGGATGAACAGGAAAATATGTAGAAGAAAACATTGCCACTTGGTCAACTGGTGGTCTGCACTCATCCGTAGAATATCAGGAGCACGGTGGATTAGAATCAGCAATGACAGATGCTCTGCGCTAAGTTTGTGCTAATGGAAATCATTAGCATCCTCACTTATTTCACTTCTGCAATGGTCAAAGTTTGTTTGTTTTGTCTCCATGCTCATATTAAACATCTCCAAGGATAATGTTGACAACACCCCATTTGAACTCAGGGATAATCACCTAGTATGTCCAGGTTTCCAGTTCAGCACTTCTAAACAATACAGCAAAAATCTTAGGAGGCTATTGTGGCTAATATTTACTGGATGCACTTAATGCATAAATGCTCCTCCTCTAAATTATACAGGGCGGTCATCAGGCCCTGACATAGACGTGATGATTACAATCACCCTTGCTAATGAAGTTTGCAGGGCAAACCCAGGACCTTTGCTATCAATCAGAGTTTGTATCCCTTGCAGATAGCTGGCCACAGCCAAGACGAAGTTTGTAGAAACAAGATTACCCCTCACAGGTAAACAGCCTTTCCCAGTAACACAATGCATAGAAAACTGTACATACTTCCCCTGCATGAATATAATCCCTCCTAGGTCCCCTTTCTCCTACTGCTGAGCTGTATCCCTTCAATCAGCTGGGATGTGTAGGATGGGGAGGTTTACAGTCAGCTGATCAGCCAGAAAAAGCTCAGCACCAGGATTATTATTAATAATAATAATAACACCCCACCCATCTGGCTGGGTTTCCCCAGCCACTCTGGGCGGCTCCCATCATCATCATCATCAAGCAACATCAAACATGAAAAACTTCTCTAAACAGGGCTGCCTTCGGATGTCTTCTAAAAGTCAGATAGTTGTTTATTTCCTTGACATCTGATGGGAGGGCATTCCTCGGGGCGGGTGCCACTACCGAGAAGGCCTTCTGCCTGGTTCCCTGTAACCTCGTAGGGAGGGAACCGTCAGAAGGCCCTCGGAGCTGGACCTCAGTGTCCGGGCAGAACGATGGAGTGGAGACGCTCCTTCAGGTATACTGGGCCAAGGCCAAGGAAGAGACAGCATGGATCACTCTTTTTGCCACTGTTGCTCTTCCCTGAAACTGAACACACAAGCATTAGGGGAGCATGGCAGCAGTGGGTGAGATTAGTCTGAAGCACTGGCATGCAGTGAAATTTTTCATAGGGGAACAGTTAGGGCCAGAGGCTCCAGCTTGCAAGGGAGATTATTATTTTAATTCGTCTTTATTGATTTAAAATATCATCTTACATATATATTACAAATAGTTACATCAAAATTAAACACAAAAATGTAATAGAAAAGAGATAAAGAAAATAAAAATAAAAAGCAAAGAAGAGTTAACAATAATAAATCAATATTGTTTATAACATCCTGTCTTTTCTAATAAAGTCTTCTGAAAGAAACTTCCAATCATTCTCGTCGTACTTTTTATATTGTCTTAATTTTATCGCACAGTTTGTTTTATAGCTTTTCCTGTAAATTTATCTAGTATATTTATTCCATTTGTTTATTATATACAAGTATCATTCAGTTCTGCTAGGATAACGTCATTTTTACAATATAATCTTATATATTCTTTGAATAGTCTCCATTCTCTGAATATTTTCCGGTCGGCTTTGCTAATTGAAAGCACTCTAGCATGAGTGATTGCCAATCTATAATTGTAGGTGTTGTTTCACATTTTCAACTTCTGGCTATCAGTATTCTTGCAGCCGTAATTGAATACATAAGCAGTGGTCTTGTATTTTGCTTTATTTCTATTGGCAGTATTCCTAGAAGGAAAATCTCCAGCCTTTTTTGAAAAGTAAGTTAAAATAATTTCTTAAATTCATCATGTATTTTATTCCAAAACTCGCTTATAAGCATACAAGTCCAAAGGAGAGTTTTTTGGGGGGAGAGAGTTGTGAGTGAACATCACACCTCCCTCGCTAAGCTGGGCAGAAGATTCTTGGACTTTGGGGAGGAGGCACCAGGCCTCTGACAGGATGCTGGAGCCCTCCTGCCTCCTTCCTAACACCAAGCGGGCTTTGGGAAGGCAGAGGAAGGGCTCTCAGACCAAGAGGAGCATCACAGCTTCTTCCCTAAGCTGGGCAGAAGTTTCCCGGGCTTTGGAAAGGAGGCTCCGGGCTTTAATTTGTTGTTGTTGTTTAGCTGTTTAGTCATGTCCGACTCTTTGTGACCCCATGGACCAGAGCACGCCAGGCACTCCTGTCTTCCACTGCCTCCCGCAGTTTGGTCAGACTTATGCTGGTAGCTTCGAGAACACTGTCCAACCATCTCGTCCTCTGTCGTCCCCTTCTCCTTGTGCCCTCCATCTTTCCCAACATCAGGGTCTTTTTCAGGGAGTCTTCTCTTCTCATGAGGTGGCCAAAGTATTGGAGTCTCAGCTTCAGGATCTGTCCTTCCAGTGAGCACTCAGGGCTGATTTCCTTAAGAATGGAGAGGTTTGATCTTCTTGCAGTCCATGGGACTCTCAAGTGTCTCCTCCAGCACCATAATTCAAAAGCATCATTTTTTTGGCGATCAGCCTCTCACTTCCACCTTACATCACTACTGGGAAAACCATAGCTTTAACTATACGGACCTTTGCTGATGCCATTTTGGTATTGTTGTCTTTCTGAATAACAAACTCCAGGTAAACTCAAACAGAAACAGCTTTATTTAAGTACAGCAGACAGGGATCCCTACATCTTCATTCGCCTGCATTGGCTTCCTCGTCTCCCACATATCTATAGGAAGTTCCCTTCTAAAGCACTTCTTCTTGACCGAGGAAGTAACTACATGCACACATCCTTGCCATTACTCTGACATTTCTTTAGGTCCTTGAAAAGACAATGCCAAATGGAACCAGCTACAATTTTATGGGAATCTGCCATTCCCACATTCCCATAAAGCCTTTCAGTCAGCTGTTATTCCACAATTAAACTTTACTAACCATGGCAACTATTAATTTATAGGGGAGAGAAGGCCAGTTCATTATCACATAACCAATCCCTAGAGTGAAACATCTGTTTCCTTCTTAGTACCACAGTCATTTCTTCCAAACGATACGTTCAAAGAAAGTGATACATCCCTTAAACGAGAAGAAAAGATAATGAAAGAGTGGTGCAAGGGAATCTGTCCACTGATACTTTTTAGATGAAGCATTTAGTCATTTGGCCAGCATTATAAATAAACCAAACCGTCTCTTGCAATTGCGGGCTTAGCAAGTGTCTCTGCTTTTGACACTTTGATTATCACCAGAGAACTCAATCATTCCTCAGTTGTATCCCAGCATCCCAGCGCTCATTATCCTGCCTTGTTGCATTCATTCCAGTAATGTACTTTGCAAATCAATATCTTCAGTTTGAGAGGCGACATCTGTGTATAGCTCTCTGTGCCTTATAATAAATAAATACACATTGATACACAAGTCTGCTCACCTTCTCTGGTGGGCACCGATCCAGCTGGGGGTAGAGATTGGCACCCTCCCAGGGGTGGCCCCACCCAGTGGTGGCCCTGCCATCCAATCAGTGCCAGTGGGAGGCGTGGTCATTTAAATTGGGCCTGGCCGGGGACCATTCTCCTGTGCCTTTCACCTGATCTCCCACCCACCCACCCACTTTTTATGCTTTGCTATAGCACAACTTTGCTATGCACAAAAATGTCGGCCACCAAATTTTGGGCCTGGGCAGAAATTTATTCCACTTGGCAAATTGGCACCAGCCATTTGGTTTTCACCTGCCTTGTAGCAATCATCACAACTTTGTGAGGTTAGGCATTGGGTAAACCATAATTTGGAAGGAGGGGGATTGCAGCCCCGTCTGCCCCTCCTCATTAAGGGCATCCTGTTAAAGGGATCCAGGGGTGTGGATTGTGTCTGATGCCTAGACGTTGGCTAGGGCCATGTCATGACCCCAATGGGAACCCCTCGGGGTGCCCCTATTTGATGTAAGTCATAGGGCTCCCCCTATTGGTCATTTACCCTTAGTTGGACTCCCTGCAGATGGGTGGGAGTCAAGATTTAGCCTGGCTTCACCCCAATGCCTAAACTAAACAGTTCACATCTGTAACCAATAAAGTTGTGGCCTATTCGAACCCATAAACCAAAATCCACTTTTCTGTGTGTTTATTATCCACTAGGGAACTGTGGCTCATGGGGCCTTGACACACACCCCGACACTATTTTCGCCGGTTAAATTCTGGACATATTGCAACCCTACTCCAAAATAAAAACAGAATCTTTCAGTATCCTCACCACTACATTGGAGGAAGATAGGTGAGCAGAGAGTAAATGAGGTGTAGACTTACTGTTGCTCATTCATGTAACAGTAAACCATGGTTAAGAGTTATGTGCAAACACAGCCAATGTGTAGTCTGCTTGCTGAGCTGATATACTGCAGTTGTTGCTTTGGTGCTTTACATTTTGATGCTGTTTCAGTGTCTAGACTTTTCTTTTAAGTTGTATATTTTTATTATCCTGCCAAGCCTTGTTGGTCTCTCACAGGATAGATAGGATAAAACTAAATAAAAATTAAAAATGTGTGAAACTGCCCTTTTTGAAGATGTTGCCCTAAAAACTTCTGGGTATCATTTATTAATGTGGACACGGTACCCAAAGGATTAATGGTTTGTGGGTGTTATTCACTCCTGGCTAATGGCAGCACAGTGTTTAAGAACCAATGCATGGTTGAAAAAAATATTGTCAAAGTGCAGGGGAGCAAATCTGTCTGTGGCTAGGGATAAAAAGCTGAAGGGAGACTGATGGGATTTCTGAACATGTGGCTATTAATCTCACACCTTGAGGCTCCTGGCATTTGTCAGATATATTTACAATTGAATTCCATTATAGATGGAAATGCATCGGCACATAGAGAACACCTGACAATCCCCTTGTCTCTCAGCTGCTTTCCTTGATATATAAAGCAATTGTCAGAATTTATAGCTCACTTCCACACAGTCACAATTCTCGAAGGGCATAAAACCAATGTAATTTTGCTGTGACTTCAAACTATTCCCTGCTGGGAACAAAGGGCAAAAAAGTAAAACGTGAGGTATTCAGTACAGGCATAGAAACTTCTGGCTTCAACGGACACAGAGAGCAGTTCAGTTAGACTGGGATAGTCAGTGATCAGGAATCCAGCAAGATATGGAAACAGGTATCCCTACTTTAACACTACTATTAAAGGATGGGAGGAGTCACAGCCTGTAGGAGATGTCTCAATCTAATCCGTCTAATTCAGCTGTTTTTAGGATAAGATAGGGTAACCCAATGTAGGTTTCATCTATCTCCTTGAAGAAAGTTTGGGGTAGAAAATTGCTAAATGAATAAACATTCCTGTGGGTGTTACAGTCTGAGGAAAGACAGTGTATTTCACTTTATAAAAAGTGAATTCCGCCCCCCCCCCCCGAACATTACAAAAGTCAATTTCTGCACCCATTATGCTTTATTCTTCCCATGCCTGTTTCTCTCTCTCTCTTTCTTTCTTTCTTTCTTTCTTTCTTTCTTTCTTTCATGGAGTAACATGCAGGGCTGAGCCTCTACTTTTAGACAAATTACAATTTGCAAATAGTAGACATTAGGGGGTTTGTGTAATGTTCAATCTCATTGTGAACAAAAACAAGTAGGGACAAGATTTTTCTGCTGTCGGTTCACTGGAGTTTAAAGACATAGACCAGGCAATTCCCAGGCAAGATTTGGCATTATTTAAATTAGAAATTTTATTATCCTGCTTTTGGAAGAAAATGTGCTAATTGCAATATGTACTCGAATGCATTTTCTTTAGATTTCCAGAAATGTATATTTCAGCTGAGAGAAGGTACATCCAATTACACCACACAGTTTTCTCTCCACATGAATATTAGGGCCTTCTCGGTAGCAATGCTCTCCCTGTGGAATGCCCTTCCTGCAGATATCAAGAATTACACAACTTTTAGAAGACATCTGAAGGCAGCCCTGTAGCGGGAGGATTTTAATGCTTGATGTTTTTATTATGTTTTTAGATATGCTGTAAGCTGCCCAGAGTGGCTGGGGAAACCCAGCCAGATGGGTGAGGTATAAAACAACAACAACAACAACAACAACAATTTATCTGCACTTACAGCATTCAGAGATGAAGGCCACAATGCTTCAAAACCTAACCTTGAACTGAAAGCATTGAAAGTGAGATATGCAATCTAAACCCCATGGAAGCCCAACTGATATCAATGGGACTTATTTCTTAAAGCACTTAGGATTCCAGCCTTAATTGAAAGTAACTTTTTGTGATATTGTGCCCAAAGTATCAGATAATTCAATTTCCAGGACTGGCAGTCTGATTCAGCAATATTCCTTTATGCTATTGGATCATTTCACATTTTGCAGTAGAAATATACTCTGTCAACTTTTTACTCATTCTCCAGAGTGCTATTAAACACTGCTAGTCAGATGCCAACCACCCCTACTTTGCAGTACATCATTCAGTATTGTATGGAAACCTGCATATATCAGGGAAAATAAGATTTAATGAATGTACCCACAAGCACTGTTAGCTGCTATTCATAGAATATAGTAGCAAAAAAACAAAAAACCAGCCATATGGGTTTTCCTTCAACTTAAAGCAAAACTCAGCTTACGGTAATGAAGAAAGCAAATTACTCCTTTTCAATCATGTGGATATGTTTTCTCTTTCATTCCATATCAGCCCCATCAGTAATACTTAGTACAAGAAGAATGTTGTTGTTGTTTTTATAAAATTCTGCATAACTGAATGTATAAGCAAAATTGTGTGAGGGTGTAAATGAGAAGGGAAACACTATGCAAAATGACAGCCAAGTTAACCAAGGCCAGCTCCAGGTAATAAGATATTCCTATGTTGTAAAGGCTGCATTAGTGTAGATTAATGAGCAGAAGGCAATTTCGTAATTGTGCCAGAAAGGTGTAGCGAAAATAAGAGTCTTTTGTGCAGTTTGCTCTTTGTCTGTCATGATTCATAGCTCCATAACAGAACTGATTTCAGATTGAAAATCTGGCTTTGCCTCTACGGCCCCCAAAAAAGAATGTTGCAGAGGTGCTTTTCTGACTCATTCACAGGGCTGCCAGTTTTCTTTCCTGGCAGTGCTCCTATGCCTTACATTCTGAAATTGAGCAAGGAAGAAGCTTTTCCAATCAGAAGATTCCCCCCCTTTTTTTGAGGATTACAGTCTATGGGCTACAGCATGGGTAGGCAAACTAAGGCCCAGGGTCCGGATCCGGTCCAATTGCCTTCTAAATCTGGCCAGCGGACAGTCCGGAAATCAGCGTGTTTTTACATGAGTAGTGTTAAGTTGTGGGTGAACATATCAGACGACACAGCGATTCTTCAAACAGCTCTTGTTTATTCACAGACCAGAACTGAACTGAAGTGAAGGGTTCAGTCAGCTTGCCTATATAGAGCTCCAGTACAATGTAACTGTAACAATTTTCTAAAACTATCCAATCACTGAACGTCACTTTCGATCCCTTATTTGCATAACTATCTACAGTATCCCCCTTCTGGCCCAGGGTGAGAACTTCAGTACATAACAAGTAGAATGTGTGCTTTTATTTAAAATGCATCTCTGGGTTATTTGTGGAGCATAGGAATTCGTTCATTTCCCCCCAAAAAGATATAGTCTGCCCCCCCCACAAGGTCTGAAGCACAGTGGACCAGCCTTCTGCTGAAAAAGTTTGCTGACCTCTGGGCTACAGAGTTACAGCCTTGGGAACTTGGGGCAGCTCAAGAAACCACTGCCAATGCAGTACAAAAAGCTAGAGCTGTGAGGGGGGGTCACAGTTACAAGAGACACCCCAAGACAAACTCAAGCCATAGCACATGCATGTTGGGATACTGCCAGGGAGACGGAGGCATCAGGCAGGCCCCCAGTTGTCTCCGGACGATCACCGGTCTCCCGTGGAACAGCATCAGTCAATTAGCGACTCGAGACTGAGAGACATTCCAAGACAGACAGGAGAGCATATGTACAGCTTTATTCAGTGTAGTTCAGAACAAAGGAAAAACATGACTGCTTGCCTCCATGTCCAGGAAAAAAGTCAGAACAAAAGCTATATACAAAATGGAAGTTCCCAGCAAGAAGCTGGAAGTAAACAGGCATGTGACACACAACAGCCTGTTCCCTTTTAAGGTGGAACGGAACTATATCCTAACAATGCATACGAGCCAACTCCTAGGGTCTGAGGGTTCTTTGTCCCCCCCCCCAATATAATATTTGAAGGGACTGGGTCATTGCCCAGGGCATTGCCACTCAAATGGTGTGCATACACCATGTCATCTGATTGATTATGTGGGGTGGGGCTTACCTGGCCCCCAATATTTTATTCAAGTTGGCACATGCTTAAAGACGTTATTTGGAATTTCGTACTAAGAGACTTAGTAGAGACATCACCTTGCCAACAAAGGTCCGTATAATAAAAGCTATGGTTTTCCCAGTAGTGATGTATGGAAGTGAAAGCTGGACCATAAAGAAGGCTGATCGCTGAAGAATTGATGCTTTTGAATTATGGTGCTGGAGGAGACTCTTGAGAGTCCCAGGGACTGCAAGAAGATCAAACCTATCCATTCTGAAGGAAATCAGCCCTGAATGCTCACTGGAAGGACAGATCCTGAAGCTGAGGCTCCAATACTTTGGCCACATCATGAAAAGAGAAGACTCCCTGATGTTGGGAAAGGTGGAGGGCACAAGGAGAAGGGGACGACAGAGGATGAGATGGTTGGACAGTGTTCTTGAAGCTACCAGCATGAGTTTGACCAAACTGCGGGAGGCAGTGGAAGACACAAGTGCCTGGCGTGCTCTGGTCCAGGGGGTCACGAAGAGTTGGACACGACTAAATGACTAAACAACAACAACAACAACTAAGAGACTTCTTTAAAATAAGAATCATTCATATCTTAACTGGCTACAGACCATCGCCAGAACTCAAAATTCATGTGCTGACATTTAGTTTGGTTGCCATATATTTGAAATTTCCCGAACATATCCGGAATACCGCATTCGTTAGCAGCATCCGGGCAGAAATTGGCCAAATATCCAGGGAAATCCAGACATATGGCAATGCCGATTTTGCTGATTTCCCAATTTTCTTTGGCAAAAAAAAAAAAAGAAAGCTCAGTAACTTTTCTGACACCGGCAACCAGTGCTATGTTTAGCAAGTTCAAACTTCATGGGGCTATAATCCTATGAGGCACAAGGCTACCTGAGTTGTAGCAAGCAAAGGTCAAATGCAAAGGGTTTTTGATCCAAGCATGGAAGAAAGCATGTAAATCTTAGTTCCATCAACTATGGATAGCTTCAGAGAACAGTGTTATTGCAATTATCTAATAATATGGCACCATCATATGGCAATCTGTTGCAAAATGGTCTTTTCCTGCTTTCAAAAGCTCTAAGTGTCATTGGGAATAAAGCACCCATATAATAAGATTCTCTCTCTCTCTCTCTCTCTCTCTAGTGTGACTGGGTTGTGAACAAGGCAATTGAATTCCCCCTTGAATTGGCAAGGGCTTGAACTTTGTTTAAATTAAGTGGATGGTGGGAGGGAATCTGCTGAGGCGCCACAGCATTTACATGCCATTATAATGAGCACAGTATAATAAGCATGTTTCTCCCCAGTGCAAAGAGTGCTGCAATATTAAAATATAATAAAAATTAAAATGTACCAGGTGTTCATCTACTTAACCTTTCTTGTAACTTGCTTTTAATGCAGATACACTCACACATACCAGTTTGGTTCTGGTATTCTTCAGTTTTTTTGTAGCGGCGGTGGGGGGCAGGGAGATAATTGTTATGTGACAGGGAAACAGACTTTATTTGATATTCTGTTTTTTGAGGCACTTTTGCTGCTGGGTGCCAAAAGGAAAATACTGTTTCTGCTTATCTGGGAGCCGCAGATATTCATAAGGATATCCTTGAGGACATCTCTGTGTCCTCACAGTCTATTCTTGAGGCAGAAGGGATTACAAGTAACATTACTACGATAGCCTCGCAGTAAAATCATTGGTCAGATATTTCAGTTTTGTCATCCCATTCTGCTCAGCAAACCGCATGCTACACATCTTTAAAACAGTGATGGAGAATGTTGAAATAAAATAGTTTTCTCATGACAAGAGGAACTGCATGCAACTGAAATGCATGTGCCCAACTCAATTCACCAGACAGTCTGAATTCACTGAAATAATTCATTCAGTAATTATTCCTGAACAGAGATAGCCTGGCAGCTGTAATCCGTGTTCTGGTAACCTCCAGGTTAGATTACTGTAGTTCACTCTACATGGAACTGCCCTTAAAGGTGGTTTAGACGAGACTATAGCCAGCTATAAAATAAGGCAGTTGGAATATCGACTGGTTTGCTTGAAGAAAAGTAAGTAGGAAGCCACTCCTGAAAATTTCAGAGACATTTCTCTCCCCTGCCCCAGATGATCTTTTGGGTGGGTTTTGTTTGAATGGTTGAAAAATAAACTCAATGTTCCATCAGAACAATCTCTGCAAAAAGCACTGAATGTACAGGAGGATGAGGCAGAGTTCTGAGTTCATAAAATAGACTGTACCATTTAAGATCGTAGAGGGTTTTTTCTTTTCTTTGGGTGTTACACCCAGCAGCATAATCTAGGACCTCTCTCCCTGGTGTGCTCATTTTATTCATGCAATTTTAAAAAGGGAAAGCATTAAAACAGTATCACCCAGCTGCAGTGTACAGTGGTATCGTCCACTCTATCAACTCTGGCTATGCCACATCTATAAACCCAGTTGCCCAATGTGCATTTCACTATTGCACTCATTTTAACCATCTGGACTTTGAGATTTGAATAGTTATCATCATTCGCTCTGCAATATTCAGCTATCATCTGGAAGGGAAATACCATTCAACTCTGGCAAACATATGGTATACGCAAGATCACTCTTTCCCTTACTGTACATAATTTTTTATTGTTAAACATTATTTTTATTAATTTATTTTTTAATTTATTAATATTATTTTTAATTTATTAATTATTTTATTAATTAATTTATTTTTATTGTTAAAAATTAAGCACATTATTTCCCATCCGATGTGGCATGAGTACATCACTAAGATCAGAGATAGCCACATTGGTGCTCTACAAATGTTTAGTATTACAACTTCCATAATCACTGAGCATTCGTCATGTTGGCTGGGACTGTAAGGAGCTGCAGTCTACAACATCAAGAGGGCACAATGTTGGCTATCCGTGACCAAGACCATCTTCATCAGACAAGTCAGGGCAGTCAATTTAAGTTATTCCCCAAAGTGTAAAATCCGGACAAAGTTGTTAAAGGGCAGAGAAGTTGTTGATCCTTACTTGCCATACGTTGGGGTTTTCCTGGACATTTAGCTGATTCAGTGAAAATCTGCCCAGATGCCGTTTTGACAGCCCAGTTCCCAGATGTGATATGGCAACCCTAGCTGAGACTTTTGATCTCAGGGTTGTGGGTTAGAGCCCCATGTAGGGCAAACGAAGATTCCTGCATTGCAGGAGGTTGGACCAGAGGATTCTCAGAGTCCCCTCCAACTTTACAATTCTATAAAACCTTTTCACTTGCCAACAAATAAAGGCTTTTAGTGATGGTACAATTGTTGCCATCCTGAAGATTTCTGCAGAAAGATAAGATTTGCTGACTACTTCTGCCTAAGGAGTAAATGAATTGTTCTTGTTCCACCCAGTATATGGCAGTGATACACTAATGGACTTAATTGCCATCACTGTTAGATTTAATGCTCATTAAGAGCACCATGGAATGCAGCTATTATGGCAGATGATTGAATCACACAATATTTCAGTAATGGCAATGGGAAAAAATGCAAATTGAATACAACTGGCACTTAGCGATCTGACCATTTAAGCAAATTGTGAATATTAAACAATTCAGTATGGCAGGGCAATAAAAACCGATACCAAAATAATTTGTTTTAAATGACTGCTTCCCAAGCAACTGCTCATTCAAACTGTTCTAATAAACTGAATAAAGTATGGCATAGGGTTTAGCTGGAGTGGTGATCAGCAGGATTTATTTCACATGGGCAAATCGACAGAGCAGCTTGTGTGGTCTGCAAGTATGTGACATTTTGGAATCAAATTAGATGTGACACCATTCGTGCTGGTATTCAGTGTTTGGTTAAAGAATAAAAGAAGAATTCCTTAGATGCCTAGATCCAGGTTTGGGGCAAATACTTTCTTGATGGGAGAGCCCCAGCAAAGATTTAAAATCACAAAACATGCAGCAATGTAAAGTGTCAAAATATAGGCTGTATGACCTTTAAAATATCCTCTTCTAAGTTTCTTTCCAAAGTTCTCCTTAGCATCGAAAGGCAAATGTTTAACAAGTTAAAAATGGTTTCCTTACAAAGTCTTCAGAGGTCAGATTCATGCGCTTTTTCATACAGCAAGAAGGAAACACAGGCAGCAAAGCTTAAGTTTCAAAAAGTGGTTAAATGTTTCTAAATTATTTGCATAGAAACACAAAGATGACTTTCTAACAGTTTGGGCTTGGAGCGATCAACCCATAAGTCCTTTCTGGTTGGATTCACATGATGGAAGAGAGAGAACAAAGGCTTTTGGTAACCCTTCTTCCCAAGGAGAGGGGGTGTGGCCTAGTTAAGTCTGGCAGGACTGCTCACTCTATGGTCTTAACCCCTTCATATATTAACTAGAGCTAAGCACGCTGGTTATATGAGGCCGATATGTCCCCAACCATTCACACATTTAGCAACTGCGTGAATGGCTTTTGTTCTATGTTGGTACATAGCAAAAATGAACGTGTTCCTGAGACAGTGAGGAGTGAATTTCCTGCATCATTGCATGACCCGCTAGAGTTTCTTGTCAACAGAAATTTGGGGGAAAGGTCTCTAGGCTGCAGGGCACTGTTTACAGAAAGATATCCCTAATACATCTCTCCCCACTCCTGTAAAATTAATGTGTTACGTGCTAAGCAGGGAAAACATATATTACTTTGAGGAGATCCAGATAAAATCATACCCTCCAACATTTATCTAATGAAAGCAGGGAGATTAAAAAAACTTGCCTACACAGGGCTGCCTTCAGATGTCTTCTAAAGGTTGTATAGTTACTTATCTCCTTAGCTTGGAGGGTTGGATAACTCCATAGCCTCCAACATTTCTCCGATGAAAATAGGGATGTTGGCGCTGTGGGTTAAACCACAGAGTCTAGGACTTGCCGATCAGAAGGTCGGCGGTTTGAATCCCCACGACAGGGTGAGCTCCCGTTGTTCGGTCCCTGCTCCTGCCAACCTAGCAGTTCGAAAGCACGTCAAAGTGCAAGTAGATAAATAGGTACCGCTCCGGCGGGAAGGTAAACGGTGTTTCCGTGCACTGCTCTGGTTTGCCAGAAGCGGCTTAGTCATGCTGGTCACATGACCCAGAAGCTGTACACCGGCTCCCTCGGCCAATAAAGCGAGATAAGCGCTGCAACCCCAGAGTCGGCCACAACTGGACCTAATGATCAGGGGTCCCTTTACCTTTACCTTTAAGGACAAACAGGGCATTCCAGGATCAAATCAGAAACCAGGATGGCTTCTGTAGATCCAGGCCTGTACATGGAAAATAGGGACACTTGAAGGTTCTGTAAAACTCTCCTTCTCAGATAACTCAGTGAAGAAACACACACACACTTTCCCTCTGTTTTTTGTCAGTATGGAAGGTTGCAATGTATGCATTTCATTTCAGTCCAAGAAATCCTTTCATTCCTTGTTTAGCATTGCTCACTGTTTGCTTCTCATAAAACAAAACTCAGGATTCTGACAGTCTGAAAGGCTGAAAAGAAACAGATGCTATGGTCCGGTAAAATTATAGAAACATTATGCTTAGCCAGCTGTACCGTAGGAAACAACCTATTTTTATACAACAGTTATAGTTTCCCATATGGTGTTATAAGATTCAAGCATCTGGCCAGTCTTATGCATCAGCTTCATGCATTTGTCATGATTAAATACAAGCCAGGACTTCTTAATAGACATGTGTCGGTTTCATTATTGTTTTGAGAGCATCCTGGGACTTGTACTGCAACCCATAGGCTTTTTAAAATAAAAAATGACAAGCTTAAACAAAACCAAATCCTGGAAATAGCTACAAGCAGAAGAAGGCAAATCTTTACCTGGCAGACGAATAGCCATGAAAAAGGTGTCATCAAATCTCTGTTATATACAAGAGATAGAGAGGAATATTAGTTTTGTCACCTGAACAGGTAACCTAGTTTCACTAAGGGTTCTGTCCCCATGTTTTGTGTGTCTGGGTCACATAACTCCAAAGTTGAAAGAAGTCTTGTGGCAAGATGGTACAGTGATGGTACAGCGGTAGGGTTTTCCATACTCGTGTTATACTCTGCAGCAGTGGCAGCTGATAAATTTTTGACTTGGTAAGGCTGCAGTCTCCAAATTTGCTATTTTCATCACAGCAGGACACGTATAGCACTTACAGTGGTACCTTGGTTCTCAAACTTAATCCGTTCCGGAAGTCCGTTCCAAAACCAAAGAGTTCCAAAACCAAGGGGCGCTTTGCCATAGAAAGTAATGCAAAATGGATTAACCCATTCCAGACTTTTAAAAACAACCCCTAAAACAGCAATTTAACATAGATTTTACTATCTAACGAGACCACTGATCCATAAAATGAAAGCAATAACTAATGTACTGCAGTCACACAATCAATCAATCAATCAGTAGCTGAACTGGGTTCCACACTGTCACAAAAACAAAGAAAAAGAGCCGCAAAAATGAAAACACAAAATAAATATCAAAAACAGACAGACCTCAGCGTAACACTGAAAATGGAAGTGCGGCACTCAAATAGGAAGCGTTACACTCAAAACGGAGCACAGTCTGCTTCCAGAAAAAGTTCACAAACTGGAACACTTACTTCCTGATTTGCAGTGTTTGGGTTCCAAGTTGTTTGAGTACCAAGGCATTTGAGAACCAAGGTACCACTGTATTTCGGAAAGTGTGCCATTACACATGTCCAACGCCTTAGCCAGACCTACTCTTTCCTGTAATCAATAAAGTTGTGACCTAATTCTACCCAACACCGGTCTCCTGTGTCATTCTTGTGGCATCCTTTCGCCTGCCGCAGCCGTGACACATCTGTGCCAGCATTGAAGGAGCCTAGCCCTTCAGGTGCCTTGTTTTCCTTTGTCTTTCTTGCTGCAATGAACACACACAGCTCCTCTTCTTTAGTCTCATCTCAATGGAAGCAGCATCCTTGTTGTTGTTGTTGTTTAGTTGTTTAGTCGTGTCCGACTCTTCGTGACCCCATGGACCAGAGCACGCCAGGCACCCCTGTCCTCCACTACCTCCCACAGCCTGGCCAAACTCATGCCGGTAACCTCGAAAACACTATCCAACCATCTCATCCTCTGTTGTCCCCTTCTCCTTGTGCCCTCCATCTTTCCCAGCATCAGGGTCTTCTCCAGGGAGTCTTCTCTTCTCATGAGGTGGCCAAAGTACTGGAGCCTCAGCTTCACGATCTGTCCTTCCAGTGAGCACTCAGGGCTGATTTCCTTAAGAATGAATGCGTTTGATCTTGCAGTCCATGGGACTCTCAAGAGTCTTCTCCAGCACCATAATTCAAAAGCATCAATTCTTCGGCGATCAGCCTTCTTTATGGTCCAGCACTCACTTCCATACATCACTACTGGGAAAACCATGGCTTTAACTATACAGACCTTTGTTGGCAAGGTGACGTCTCTACTTCTCAAGATGCTGTCTAGGCCTGTCATTGCCCTTCTCCCAAGAAGCAGGCGTCTTTTAATTTCGTGGCTGCTGTCACCATCTGCAGTGATCATGGAGCCCAAGAAAATGCAGCATCCTTGAGTTCAACCTAAATCACGGGGCAGATGAAAGCAGCACTTAAAAGGGTAATAGAGATAATGCTGTGCTAGAAAGTGCCTCCATAAAAACTCTGGATTAAGTTCAGAGAGCGACGGTGGCGGAAAGCCAGGTTCTGTGTTCCCTGATCTCACTGGATGGTTACATGTTTGTTTATTCGGCATAATAGTCGTCAGCAGTTCCTGTATGTTGTGTGCATGGGAATTCTATCCCACTGAATGGATAGAGGCCTCCTTGCCACACAGAAGGAAAAGGAGGAGGTGCTTCCTGGACTGAGATCTGTGCTCATCTTGGAGACGTTGGCCAAGAGCCAAAACGTGCATTATTCACACTGCAGGCTCCCTAAAAGCACCGTTTTCTGAGCAGAGGTTAATTTACTCATGGCCTGTGATTAAAAAACAGTAATTCTTCTGCTGCTACAAAGAAACACGTTTTATTGACATTCAACAAATGAGAGAAGGAAAGTTCATTTCTCAAAACTAATTAAACTGCTTTTACGGCTCAAAAAGTCCTCTTTTTGGTTCAAAAAGTAGCAGCAGCCGGTATCGTGAACAAACTCGCTGAGATGGAAAGCTCTGGTTTTAGAATAGAATGAAAGCATCGTGACTTTCTCCCACATTTGGTGCTGGTAAGAACACAAAAGAAGGGAAATGGCTGAAAGACGCCTGCAAACGTTCAGGCAAAGAGATTGACAGTCAAGGAGGAATTTTAGAAAGTCCACCTATATCAGCGGCACCAACTTGGGCCCCAGGTTATGGGTGCCCAGCACACATGACATCACATGGCAATGTGACATCATAGGCCCCGCAGCCTTAGAACCTGACTCACGAGGCCTTGGGCAGCATCTCAGAGGCTTTGTGAGAACCTAGAAATCAGGTTTTGAGATCTCGCAAGGCCTTGGATGTGGTGTGGGCACCCACAACCAATTTTTTCTGGGTGCTCAGGCCCCCAGGGCCCCCTACAGTTGGCACTCCTGCCACCTACTGCTTGGCTGAGTGAGGCAACCGCTTCAGGCAGCAGATACCTCTGGGCCATTCTCCTCTGTTGGAGAACGGAGTCTGTGCGCCACACACCCTGCCCTGTACCATTTAAAGTTGGCCTGCTGTCAGGACTGTCTTAAGCATATGCGGTGCCGGGGTGCAAAGATTTGCCTGGCGCCCCCCCCCCCAGGTTGCCCAGTCCCAGGCGCACAGGAGGGCAGAGCCGGACAGCCGCCTCAGCGCCTCACTGGCTTAGTTGCCACCGAGTGCGCAGTGCAGAGCCACCCAAAGCAGAAGAGCCGCCGCGGTGCTCCAACTGACAGGCAGGTTCTTCCCCAGACTCAACTCTCAGGCCCCGGACTCTTGGCCTAGCACCTCTGAGAGCCTAGTCCCCGGGTTCCCATGCACCCTTAGTGCCTATGAGTAAGACGGTCCTGCCTGCTGTATTCAGGTCCAATGAAGGACGCTGCTCAGTTACAACTGTTGACGTCACAGCCAACTGCTGGTCCGGTTTGCTTCTGTTCTTTGAATGGGGCGAGCATTGGCTTCTCCTTTGCCTCCAGCAGTAAAATGTCTGAAGCCAGCCCTGCTCAACAATATTGAGGGGGAAATGTGCGGGGACCCTTAAAAACCACGGCCACGGAGGCCGTGGACATGGAGACTCGGCTGGCACCGCTAGCGCCCTCCCGACTCGTGAAGGAGCCTTTTTAAAGGCTACGGATCGGGTGCCGGGGAGAAGCGTGGTGCTTTGAGTCCTCTGCTATCCCTGCTGAGCGAAGCCGCATGCCATCCGGCGGAGAGCGCTGACTTCTTCCATTGAGAATTCGGACTTTTAACAACAACCCGTGAGTAAATTTGGAAACCGGGTTTAAAAGGAGAAAAAAAGAATTTTTTTTCGGATTTGATACGAGCGGGGGGGGATCCAAAAAGGAAGTCAGTCCCCCTCCCTATTGTAAACCTTCCAAAACAAGGACTGGGAAACCAAGGTCCAAAAAGAATTGTATTAAACTAAGAATTCCACGATGGGAAACTACAAGAACTGTGCTGGAGGAAGAATTGAGGGAGAAGGAAAATGTAACCCCCCCCCCCCGGAACCGGGGTGATTGAGGAGAGAGCCTGGCGAAAAGCGAAGGAGATTTTGACAGCTGTCAAAGTAGCTGTCAAAGTCGGAAATACAAAGGGGACTTTATTATGAGGACTTTGCTGGTTAATTTTGTTACAATTTTTTTACAATCTGTTAAAACTTGGATACAAAATGGCGAAAACATGGATAACAATCGGACTTTTGGACTAGAGAAAACAAAGTTACAACAATCCCCCTAGAGGAGTTTCGGGACATTACAAAGAAGGTCGTAAGTGGAAAAATACCATCGGAATTTTACAGGACTGGTTATCTCCTGGGAAAGCTGCAAAACGGAAACAATATTGTGTCTACAGGGTGTTCAGCTAAAGGAGACAATAGAATTTTCTATTGAAGAAAGGAAGGGACTGAACGCAAGTTTTTGTTCCTGAATAACAATAATCCCTGCAGACTTACCAAATTTCTGAACAAGAACGTTTTAGCAGCAGAACAAGAGGAAACTGGACTACAACTTGGAAAGAACAATGGGGGGGAGCTCTATTAAAGATTTGAAGCTAAATGGTCTAAAAATAACTTTAAAAATAATTATAAAAAGAAAAGCCAGCAAGGAGTTGGGGGAAAATGTGATTTATGGACTTTAAGAATTCCAGGCAGACAACATGGATTGGTGATCAGGGGGAAATTAAACCGGGGACGGGGGGGGGGAGAACTAGAATCCAAAGGCTTGCCAACTTTTTGCTGAATTGGTTTCTTTTCATTTACTACACTTTTTATTTCTTATTTCTTATATTTCTATTGTGGGGTGTTTTTATCATTAAAAAAAAAAGGGAAATTGTGGAATGGAAATGGGGTGGGCCCTGGGGAGAGAACTTTTGTCTTTTAATATGAGGATTGTATAAATTTAAATTCAAATTTGAACAATGGGTGAAACAAACTAAGTTTTAATCAGAACTGAGAACTTGTGGAGCCAACAATATGAAAGGGGAATATGGTAGGGGTGGGGGAAGGGGGGAGTCCCGGAAAGTAGATGTATGAAAATAAGGCTTTGAACGTACTTTAATCTTTACTTTCTGTATTTTTGAAAATTTTAATAAATATTATTTTTTTTTTAAAAAAAAAAAACAATATTGAGGGGGAAATGGTGAGAAGCAACAGCAAAGTTCCAGCAACAGAATTCCCCCCAAAATCAAACTACAGTCATACCTCGGGTTGAAGTTGAGCACTTTTGGGTTGCGCTCCACAGTGACCCGGAAGTAACAGAACGTGTTACTTCCAGGTTTTGCCACTCGTGCATGCACAGAAGGTCAAAATGATGTCACGCACATGTGCGGAAGCGCCAAATTGCGACCCGCGAATGCGGGTTGCGTTCACTTCAGGATGCAAATGGGGCTCCAGAATGGATCCCATTCGTATCCAGAGGTACCACTGTACTTTATGGATGTATGTGATTACCGCTGCCCAAATTCTGGTAGCACAAAAGTGGAGAACAGATGCAGTACCATCAAGAGGAGAATGGCACCTTAAAATATTAGCATATAGAGAACTTGCCAGCATGACAAATAGATTAAGAAATAAAGATGATAAGAATTTAAAAGATGACTGGACATTATATATAGAATATATGGAAAAATAAAAACGAGAAAATAAGTGTAACAGACTGAGGGGAGGGATTCTTAGCAGTAGATGTGACAAAGTGGGACAGTGTAAGGCGATGAAAATAATTTAGTAGAATAAGAAAACGCAGTCAAAAAGACAACCCATAGGAAACCAAAGAAAGAGTGGAAGGGGAGTTAAGACTTATAGGAGTCCATTAAATTAGAGGAATAAGTTATGTTACTATTATTATTTACATATATTTGTCTTATACTTATTTTTCTTTCTTTCTTAATACCATGTGTTTGACTGTAACATACCATGCACTGGTGACGTGATAAAACAGAAAAGCAAATAAACTCTCTGTCTCTCTCTCTCCCTCTCTGCATTGGAAAGTAACTGGCTGCAAAAAGATTAAACATTATAGAAATATTCTGGAAAGAACAAGGCAACCCTGTTTTTGCTGTTAAAAGACGGTAGGAACAAATTCCCTGCTCAATTTTTAAACAGAAATCCCCAAGAGTGTTCATACGTTTTAATTAGAAAGGTGCCCAAGAGATCACAAACTAACAGGCAGGCAATGGTGAAAATGTACTGTTCTCTTGTATTTTCTCTCTAGAATTGAGCAGCACAAATTTTAAATGGAGTATTTGGGTTGTTTAGGGGGAAAGTAATTTGCATAGCGTAAGATAATCAGGAAAGGCTGGGAAAGTAACGCATAGATAAGTAAATATTTTGAAATTTGAAGAGTGACGCGCTACTAAATAATTTAATGCAGAGCTTAAATAACAGGATGCACAGCCATGACATCATTTCTCAAAAATCAAATGTTAAAAAGTTTCTGTAGCAAGACAGGGGGAATTAATATAATGGCGAAGGACTTCAGGTTTTAAACACTAATCCAGAAGCCTTATAAATATACAGTTCTAATATTACAGTGAATATACAAATATAATATTACATTGCTTCAAGAGCTCCCATTTCTGTCATTCTTCATCAAACCCAAGACTATCATTTTATCTCTTCATGTGAGAGCAGCCACGGCCACCAACCCATTTGACTTGTGGAAAAGGCTCTTAATCGGTTCTCCTGATCAGAGTTGCTGGATCTTTTAATTTGCAGTCTGCTAACATTTTAAATCTTCTGTTTACCTGGCTTACAACAACCTTATGAAATATTTCACTAAAATATTATCCCGTTCAAACATGCCTTGACATTATCTCATTTCTCTCTCATTGATGACTAGCAGATGATTGTTGAATCATCTCCATAGGGGAAGCAACAGGCAAAATGAAATTTCTATCAGTGGCGTTATACTGTGATGGCTTGCCCAGATGGAAATAAAATACCATCAGCTGGACCACAGTAGTTCTTTAGTCTTGAAAACCTTTTTCCACAATAAATTTGTTAGGGTTGCATGGAACTATATTTGCCTCAGAGCAGATCTGTTGAAACAAATGACCATGTGGGTTAAACCACAGAGCCTAGGACTTGCTGATCAGAAGGTTGGCGGTTTGAATCCCCACGACGGGGTGAGCTCCCGTTGCTCAGTCCCTGCATCAAAGTGCAAGTAGATCAATAGGTACCGCTCTGGTGGGAAGGTAAATGGCGTTTTCGTGCGCTGCTCTGCTTCGCCAGAAGCAGCTTAGTCATGCTGGCGACATGACCTGGAAGCTGCACGCCAGCTCCCTCGGCCAATAAAGTGAGATGAGTGCCGCAACCCCAGAGTCGGCCACGACTGGACCTAATGGTCAGGGGTTCCTTTACCTTAACTTCAGTAAATCTATTTCAGGGGGTCTACACTAAACGTTAGTTGAATTCAACCCATGGGATGGTATTCAGCAATGGGCTAAGGTGGTAGTTCCACCAGGGCAAGCAGTTTTGCTTGCCAAACAGAATTGCAGTGGTACCTCGGTTTTCAAGTGTCTTGGAGGCCAAACATTTTGGTTTATGAACACCGACAACCCAGAAGTGAATGTTTCCATTTTCGAACGCGCCTCAGAAGTCGAACAGCTTTGGAGGCGCATTTCTCAATTTTCTCAATGGAATTTGCCGACCACCCATTGCACCTCGGTTGTCAAACACTTCAGAAGTTGAATGGTCTTCCGGAGCAGATTACGTTTGACAACCGAGGTATTGCTGTATTTCCCTTTTCACAAACCCCATTCACTGCTCTGGTCTAGGATATACAGCATCATGAGCTATGGATCTGAAAAATTGTCATATATCCCTCCCAACAGTTTAGCAGAAAAGAGGACTATTTCATCTAGGAAGCAGAAAACCTTTTCCTCCATAACAATAGTAAAAAGCTTCGCTATAGCTGGTGAGGAAAGAAAGTAGGGGGTTCATCTTCAAAGCACAGTACGTTTGTAATGATCAACATGGCCGAAAACAGCATCGCTGTAAACAACGGAATATTTTGCATTCACTGTAGTAGTCTAGTTGCCTACAACATCAACTGGAATTATTCTGCCATCAAAGCCGTTTCATCTCTCTGCTTCATGATGCCATTACCCCAGCAGGGAAGAATCTGTAATTCAAATACGGCCACAACAACATTAATAACTGTAAAAGCAAATACATCTGATTGGGACTGAAGAGCCTATTTTATGCATGCACTTGCTAAGCAGCGAAAGCAATATACTAATGAAAAGCATCCAGGCACTTTAAAATTAAGCACATTTGTTATCAGCTTTGCTTAATCACTAAGATCAAGTTTTTCTATTCAGACGGAATTACAAACAGTGAGATGCTCTCCTGCAGAGGGAAAAAGTCATGGCCAACAGAGCCTATATTTATTGGTTTCAGTTAAGGGTGGATGACTGCCTCCCCCAATAAACAATAACTCCTTCCTCTTGACCTTTTATTACCTGCCACAGGGATTCCCTGGACACATCCAGCAAAAACAGTGTCCGGGAGGAATTTCACAATTTTTGGGAGGTTTCATTTCCTAAATTTTACTTCTAGAAATATGGCAACCCTAACAGCAATTCTTGCACGCATGTGAGAAGTTGTTGTTGTTGTTTAGTCATTTAGTCGTCTCCGACTCTTCGTGACCCCATGGACCAGAGCACGCCAGGCACTCCTGTTTTCCACTGCCTCCCGCAGTTTGGTCAAACTCATGTTGGTAGCTTCGAGAACACTGTCCAACCATCTCGTCCTCTGTCATCCCCTTCTCCTTGTGCCCTCCATCTTTCCCACCATCAGGGTCTTTTCCAGGGAGTCTTCTCTTCTCATGAGGTGGCCAAAGTATTGGAGCCTCTGCTTCAGGATCTGTCCTTCCAGTGAGCACTTGAACTCAAAGAAGCTATGAGCTATGCCATGCAGGGCCACCCAAGATGGACAGGTCATAGTGGAGAGTTTTGACTAAATGTGACCCACCTGGAGCAGGAACCAGCAAGCCACTCCAGTATCCCTGCCAAGAAAACTCCATGGACAAAGACAACAGGCATGTGAGAAGCATCATCCAGCAAATGACATTGCAGTTTGGAGACAGTTCTTTGTCAGGAATAAAAAATTCCAGGAGAAGGGAAGAAGACGAGAGAAGAAAGGCCGTGAGAACTTGTACAACGCCATCATTCTGCCTCTCTGCTCTCTAGAAGATTGAAGAGCTTCTTGCGTTATGATCCAAGGGAATTTAAACTCAATGTCTTTAACATTTCATAGTGGTCAATTAGGTTTGCGCACTGTTTGATCATAGCTCGGCTGAAACACGTTACGTTTATGCTTGCTGTTGGCAGCACATTAAAATGAAGATAATAGGATGGGAGAAAATATATCACCATTTCCAGAGATATTCGAAGCCGCAGACAATACGGAGTGCATATATATCAATAATACAAGACTATTGCAGCTTTCAACAAGAGTATTCATTATCTAGGAAGTTTTGGGTAATTGAAATGTGCCACAAAGGCAATAAACAAAGTTTCTCCTGCAAAGATGTGACGCTATGAGAATAAGTGAGTCGGCTCAGTGGGATGCCAAATTAATCCAATTTTGAAATTTTTTTGCACTCTTTCCCTAAATACATGGAAGGGCTGCAAATTCATACTAAAGAATAACCTTATAGGACAACGTAGGTGTTTTGGTGTGTGTGTGTGTGTGTGTGTGTGTGTATATATACATACATCGGTCTGTGTTCACTTATACCTTGCAACCAACATGGCACTTAAGAAAATAAATCACCACTTGAAGTCTCTCCCTCTCTCATAACACATAGAAACACTTATTCTGTGTTGCGTTGTTACACTGTACCTTTTCTCAATTCATTGGCTGTTGTTGAAGGCAATGGAGGAAAGCACAGCAGGATAGTGAAATTAGACCATAGATTGTAGCAAAAGTTCTAGCCCAGCTTGGAAACTAGTGCAGCTGTGCCAAGCCCAAGAGACGCAGTTGCCTGTCTGGATGAATGGAGGTACTCTGAGACCTAAGAACACTATTCAGAGACTCTTGCAGACCCTCAAAATGTCCCTATTTTCCAGGGATGTCCCTGATTTAGAGAAGTGGTCCAGTTTCTGATTTGATCCTGGAATGTTCCACTTTTCCTTAGGTAAAGGTAAAGGGACCCCTGAAAATTAAGTCCAGTCGGGATGACTCTGGGGTTGCGGCGCTCATCTCGCTTTATTGGCTGAGGGAGCCGGTGTACAGCTTCCGGGTCATGTGGCCAGCGTGACTAAGCCGCTTCTGGCGAACCAGAGCAGTGCACGGAAACACCGTTTACCTTCCCGCCACAGCGGTACATATTTATCTACTTGCACTGTGATGTGCTTTCGAACTGCTAGGTTGGCAGGAGCAGGGGTCGAACAACAGGAGCTCACCCCGTTGCGGGGATTCAAACTGCTGACCTTCTGATCAGCAAGCCCTAGGCTCTGTGGTTTAGACCACAGCGCCACCTGCGTCCCAGTTAGGACGTCATTAGGACGTCCCTATTTTCATCGGAGAAATGTTGCAGGGTATGGAGTTATCCTATCCCTAAGCTGTCTGAAGGAAATCCTGTATAGGGAAGGCTTTTTTAAAATGTTTAATGCTTTATTATGGTTTTATATATGTTGGAAGCTGCCCAGAGTGGCTGGGGCAACTCAGTAAGATGTGTGGGGTATAAATAGTAAAATTATCTTTGTGGAATGGGATGTTCCTGTTTTAGTGTTGCCATATTTCAAAAAGTAAAATTGCTGACACCCTCAACATAATGATTTTAAGCTTTTGGAGCAGTTTCCATTGCCATACATCTGGGTTTCCCCTGACGTTTTGCCCATTTGGCAAAATTCCCCCCTGACGTGACGCCATTTTTACACCCAAAAACCAGGACATGTCAGGAATGTATTGGAAATGTAAGGACTGTGAGGGGTCTTTTTATCATATGTGGTGAATGTGCAGGAAGGGAAAGGCTGTTTGGGACATGATGTCTAACAAAATTAAGGGGGGGGGGGAATAAATAAAGTGACTTTTCCCAAGAGGACAGAATCCTTCTTGCTGGTTATACTAGACTGTGAAATCCCAAAGAAAGCCTCAACAGTATTTATGTATGTGACAGCAGCAGCAAAAATTCTCTATGCACAGAAATAGAAGGAGAGAACTCTCTCAAAGAAAGAATGGCTGATCAAAATCTTGGAATACACAGAGACAACACTGATAAATTAAACAAATTTATAATATTTTAAAGAAGACTGGAAACCCTTTCTAGTCTACTTAAAAAGTTATTTCCCCTATGTGAAGACCACAGCAGGGTTTGAAGTGTAAGAAAAATAGGAGAATATATTAAGAAACATGTTAAAGAGGATGAAATGAGATAAGACGGACCCTTAAAATGCAATTGTATGTAATTTGGGTTATAAACATCAATGCTGGGTGAGTGGGAAGTCGCTAGTTTTGTTGACTTGGAATATAATTGTTGAGTAACAAATGTCACTTTCAATATGGAAAAAGAATAAAATATTAGAAACTGACAATGTGCCTGAAGTGCGTCACTGTTAGGAAAGAGACCGCATGAAAATAATCGCATTGCTGCAACTGAACAAGTGACATCTCTGCAGTTGTAGTATATCTATTGTCTTGCTCCGGGACGATGAACTCTGTCGAACAGTGTGGCATTCATTATGCTCAGCCCCATCTCCAGCGCACACAGACAGGGAACAGAAGGGCAACAAAGAGGGACATTAACAGGGCAGACAGTCGGGATCTGGAAGACATAGCAGCCAGCAGCCAGTGCAAATCACTTCCTTCCCCCAGATGAATGTTAGGTCTGTTCTTACCCACTTTAAGCAGGAAATAAGATATGACTTCAGCCTTGACAGGTCCTGCATGTGGCAATGCTTCTCAGAACGAGAATTGATGGGAGCAATCAAAGACCAGTTTAAGACGACAGCCCTGGCAGGCACTCTCCCAAGGGCAGGGCTAGTAATGAGCGGGCGCACATTCAAGGCAGAGTCATAGAGGATCAGAGCAGACAATGATATAACGTGACAGGTTTTTCTGTGCAATGATAGATATGGAAAGCAGCAAGTGGGCACAAATGCTCAGATCGTTCTCTAGGGTGGCGATAATCTTGGCCCACCAAGTTGCCATTCAATAGTTGGCATCTGGGCAGTAGTAGATTGAGCCAGCACACTGGTCACTGTTTCCCCAACTTTGTGTTTCTCTCTAAATTTGAAGGCCTACAGTGGTACCTCGGGTTAAGTACTTAATTCATTCCAGAGGTCTGTTGTTAACCTGAAACTGTTCTTAACCCGAAGCACCACTTTAGCTAATGCTGCTGCCGCACCGCCGAAGCCCGATTTCTGTTCTTATCCTGAAGCAAAGTTCTTAACCTGAAGCACTATTTCTGGGTTAGCGGAGTGTGTAACCTGAAGCGTCTGTAACCCAAGGTACCACTGTATATCCAAATTAGCATGTTTGAATCTGCTCTTTTTTATTTTTTATCCTACGGTTTGGTTATGCATTTCCTCTTTCACGGTGATGCCCCCCAGAGTCTGCACAGGAAAACAAAGAGATGGCAATCCCCTTGAAAACTGATCTTACTGGATTTCTGGTTTACCATGTTCTCCCCTTCCCTCCAGCACCATAATTCAAAAGCATCAATTCTTCGGCGATCAGCCTTCTTGATAGTCCAGCTCTCACTTCAATAGCAAGGCAGATAACAACGGAATCCAGAGCCCATGGTTACAGGCAGACCAGAAAAGAGGGCCAGGGAAAGAAGTTTACTTCTGGTCCTACCAGCACCAACCACTGGTCTTCATGGTGGTGGAGCCACATCCAAGGAAGGCTAGCCACACACCCTTCTTAACACAAAGAAGTAAATAAGGGTACAATTTCCTGTGCAAAGAAACATCAAACTGTAGTCTTTATGTTCTGATTTGCCAAAGGGTATGGTGGGAGGACTCATATCAAAAGATGCAGTCTTAAAACATCCACTTGGTTTATACAATGGGGGGGGGGGTGATATTTTATTGTTCTTCATATTCCTAAAGCAGATGCTAGGAAGCTATTCTAATGCTTTAAACAAGAAAGGGATTTTAGTTTTCTGGCAATCTTGCTAATACACGAAGCCTAATATCTCTCAATAGAAAAGTGCTGAGAAGGGGGGGAAATAATCTAGTTTTCAACTTCGTAACTATGATTGGTCAAAAAATAGATAAATAAGCATTTATTTAGCCTGACTACTATTGCTGAAATCTATCCTGGATTATGGTAATCTTTCTCCTTCCTGATAATGGACAGAATGCTAAAACTGCAAAAGAATAGCTATATACAAACACTCCTGTTAGTTGCATGATTCTGAAATGTCCTTGAGAGCTTGAAGTCAGTCCCAAAACATTTGAAGCAAAGTTCACTTTGAAACATGACCAGGACATAATTTGACAGCTGGATGTTTAATTATTGAGGTCAGTTTAATTCTTGCCCATATGTCAAGGTTGGCAATTCAGTTTTTGAGAAAGGTGTGAATCATGCTGCTTTAGGACCATTTCACACATGGCTTACTGAGAAAACTTGGGTGAGCTCGTTGACATTGTTGTTGTTTAGTGGTTTAGTCATGTCCGACTCTTCGTGACCCCATGGACCAGAGCATGCCAGGCGCTTCTGTCTTCCACTGCCTCCCACAGTTTGGTCAAACTCATGCTGGTAGCTTCGAGAACACTGTCCAACCATCTCGTCCTCTGTCGTCCCCTTCTCCTTGTGCCCTCCATCTTTCCCAACATCAGGGTCTTTTCCAGGGAGTCTTCTCTTCTCATGAGGTGGCCAAATATTGGAGCCTCAGCTTCAGGATCTGTCCTTCCAGTGAGCACTCAGGGCTGATTTCCTTCAGAATGGAGAGGTTTGATCTTCTTGCAGTCCACGGGACTCTCAAGAGTCTCCTCCAGCACCATAATTCAATTCTTCGACAATCAGCCTTCTTCATGGTCCAGCTCTCACTTCCATACATCACTACTGGGAAAACCATGCCTTTTACTATACGGACCTTTGTTGGCAAGGTGATGTTTCTGCTTTTTAAGATGCTGTCTAGGGAGCTCATTGACAATGTACACTCCAATCTGTGTTCCTCCAGCTTGGGCTGCTTACAATTCCCATCATCCTCACTACAGTGGTACCTCGGGTTATACAGAAGCTTCAGGTTACAGACTCCACTAACCCAGAAATAGTGCCTCGGGTGAAGAACTTTGCTTCAGGATGAGAACAGAAATTGTGCGGTGGCGGTGCAGTGGCAGCGGGAGGCCCCATTAGCTAAAGTGGTACCTCAGGTTAAGAACAGTTTCAGTTTAAGAACGGACCTCCAGAATGAATTAAGTTCTTAACCCAAGGTACCACTGTATTGGCCACATTTGCTGGGGCTGATAGACATCTAAAGAGCCTTCTTTACATGGAACTTAATGTACACTTACATGGGTAGTAACACATTTCCCAGTGCAACCAATTTACTGCAGAGCCATCTGAAGGCAATCCTGCATAGAGAAGTCACAACAACAACAACAACAACAACAATTTTATTATTTATACCTGCACATTCGGCTGGGTTTCCCCAGCCACTCTGGGCGGCTTCCAGCAAAATATTTAAAATATGATAAAACATCAAACATTAAAAACTTCCCTAAACAGGGCTGCCTTCAGATGTCTTCTAAAAGTCAGTTAGTTGTTTATTTCCTTGACATCTGATGGGAGGGCATTCCACAGGGCGAGCGCCACTACTGAGAAGGCCCTCTGCCTGGTTTTCTGTAACCTCACTTCTCGCAGTGAGGGAACTGCCAGAAGGCCCTCGTTGCTGGGCCTCAGTGTCAGGGCTGAATGATGGGGGTGGAGACACTCCTTCAGGTATACTGGGCCAATGTAGGTCTTTCAAGAGTGGTGTTATGTGGTCTCGGTGGCCATGCCCAGCCACCAGTCTAGCTGCCGCATTCTGGATTACAGTGGTACCCCGCAAGATGAACGCCTCGCAAGACGGAAAACCCGCTAGACGAAAGGGTTTTCCGTTTTGGAGGCGCTTCGCAAAACGAATTTCCCTATGGGCTTGCTTCGCAAGACGACAGCCCATAGGGAAATCTCCGGGACAGCGGGGAAGCACGTCTTCCCCACTGTCCTCGGACCTCCTCCCGCCGCCAGGCTTCGGAAGGCTGCTCCGAAGCCTGGCAGGGGGGCGGAGAGGTTTTTAAAAAACCCGGGACAGCGGGGGACTTCTCCGCTGTCCGGGGCGATTTTAAAAGGCTGCCGTCCCAGGGGAGCAAAGACTTTCGCCCCCCTGGGAAGGAAGGCAGGGGGGACAAAGACTTTTGCCCCCCGCCCGCCTTCAGAAGAGGTCCTGGACCTCTTCTGAAGGTGGGCGGGGGGCGAAAGTCTTTGCTCCCCCC
>JAXCMG010000008.1:31750591-31822006 GCA_034642415.1 Podarcis siculus
GTGGGGGGGGGGGAGCAAAGACTTTTGCCCCCCCAGCCTTCAGAAGAGGTCGGGGGACAGATTGTCCCCGGACCTGGTCTGAAGTCGGTTTCCATAGGAACGCATTAATTGATTTTCAATGCATTCCTATGGGAAACCGTGCATCGCAAGACGAAAAACTCGCAAGAAGAAAAAACTTGCGGAACGAATTAATTTCGTCTTGCGAGGCACCACTGTAGTTGCAGTTTCTGGGTCACCTTCAACTGTAGCTCCACATAGACCACATTGTGCTAGTCCGAGTGGGAGATAACTAGAGCATGCACTACTCTGACAAGACAATCTGAAGGCAGGTAGGGCCTCAGCCTGTGTACCAGATGGAGCTGGCAGACAGTTGTCCTTTATCTGCTGGTGGAAGATTTTGAATGTGTTGCCTTTATCTGCTGATTGTTCCAATGTTAACTAGATTTGATATTTTCTATCACAGCTGTTAAATGCTCTGATTTTTTAATACTGTATTTTATTATGATTGCATTGGTTTTCCTCCTGTTTGATACATTATCTTGTAAGCTGCTCTGGCAATCATTCATCAGCCTGGGACCTCTCACCAAAATGCCACATATGTCCACTGTGGCATGATGGCAGATGTGGATTCATTACATGCAGTACAGCTGGGAGGGAATTAAGTATGCCTGTTTGATGTTGTTGTAGCAATGAAGGAAAATAGCATGCCAGCACCTTATCAGTGTCCCAGCCCTGGAGCAATTCATGTTAACCGAGTGCAGGGTAGAGATAAAATTATCCTTATTAGGAGCAATTCCCTTTGAACACAATGACATTGACTTCTGAATCAGCATGTGTGAGGTTGCACTGCAAGACAATTCTGATAAGCATAACTGCATGATGCATTTACATGTTGCGCTCATACTGTAACATTCCAAAGGTAAAGGTAAAGGGACCCCTGACCATTAGGTCCAGTCGTGACCGACTCTGGGGTTGCGGCGCTCATCTCGCTTTATTGGCCGAGGGAGCCGGCATACAGCTTCCGGGTCATGTGGCCAACATGACTAAGCCGCTTCTGGTGAACCAGAGCAGTGCACGGAAACGCTGTTTACCTTCCCGCCGGAGCGGTACCTATTTATCTACTTGCACTTTGACGTGCTTTCGAACTGCTAGGTGGGCAGGAGCTGGGACCGAGCAATGGGGGCTCAACCCGTTGTGGGGATTCGAACTGCCGACCTTCTAATCGGCAAATCCTAGGCTCTGTGGTTTAACCCACAGTGCCACCTGCGTCCCTAACATTCCAAAAGGCATGCTTAAATCTTAGGTATGCACTCAAAGATGTAATCTGAGATATGGCCCTGTGAATAGTATCTGCAATATTATATGATTCTGAGTTAGCTTTTCAGCCATCCTTGCCGATAGACTGATTGACGTATGTGATCTCAGTGGCTGGGAGCAAGTTTCATTACAAAATCCACATACAATAAAATTAATCAGCCGTTATAAGTGAATCCCCCTTTCTTAACAGGCTACAATAAAGAGGGTTCCTTGTCTCTAATACAGCGAAGAACTTGGCTTCACTTATATCCACTGATTCACTGCAATGTATTTCAGTGTCAAACAAAGCTTGACCTGTTATGTTAAAGTCTATCTGATCATCCCCACCCCGGCCGCCTTATTCTGCTGCAATTAAGCAAACAGAACCAAAAAAACCCAAAAACGCCTGGCTTCAGCGATAGAGGTCTAAGAAACCTCTTAACCTAATGCTATTTTAAACAGCCAACTAAGCTAAAATCGTTATGATTTAGTTGCCCTTACTTTTCTGAATTAATCCCTGCAATTGCTTCTTTTCTCAGGCAAGCCTTTCTCTGTTATCCTTCCCTAGCTGATGCTTTTTTTTTTTTTTAAGTTCTCCTCATTTGCCGTTATTTTCTTCTTTCTTCCATCAAACTAGCCTCTACCACCTGACAGGTCTACTTCCTGTCTCCCCACTCACTGCTTTTCAGCTTTAATTCCATACACATGTGTTTAATTTCCATGCCTGCAAATGCCTATCTTCTTCTTCAGAACGTCCAGTAACCACTGAAACAAGAAGTGCTTGTGAATTCTGCTTAGGACGGTTGTAGAGATGCTCCAGATGTCGCTGAACTACAACTCCCAACAGCCCTGGCGAGATCTGGAGGGCCACACATTCTCTACCACTGTCCTGAACACAATTCACAAGCACTTCTTGGTTCACGTTCATTCATTGTAACCTGAGCTGATTCCATTCTGCTTCAATTCAGTTTCCATCCAGTTCACCTCTCTGCCTGCTCTGGAGGAATTATAGGTATTATTTTTCTCATAATGATTGACATGGTTCATGCCTCTTTTTATGTGATTTCACACTAGTTATCTCAGTGTATTTTTTAAAAAAAGTAAAGTGGAATTATATGTATTTTTGTCACAATTACTGTTGCCGTCTGTCTAGGTTTGTCCTAGACAGCATCTTAAAAAGCAGAGACATCACCTTGCCAACAAAGGTCCGTATAGTTAAAGCTATGGTTTTCCCAGTAGTGAAGTATGGAAGTGAGAGCTGGACCATCAAGAAGGCTGATCTCCGAAGAATTGATGCTTTTGAATTATGGTGCTGGAGGAGACTCTTGAGAGTCCCATGGACTGCAAGAAGATAAACCTATCCATTCTGAAGGAAATCAGCCCTAACTGCTCACTGGAAGGACAGATCCTGAAGCTGAGGCTCCAATATTTTGGCCATCTCATGAGAAGCGAAGACTCCCTGGAAAAGACCCTGATGTTGGGAAAGATGGAGGGCACAAGGAGAAGGGTACGACAGAGGACGAGATGGTTGGACAGTGTTCTCGAAGCTACCAGCATGAGTTTGACCAAACTGTGGGAGGCAGTGGAAGACAGGAGTGCCTGGTGTGCTCTGGTCCATGGGGTCATGAAGAATCAGACATGACTAAATGACTAAACAACAACAACATTATCTGCAGCCCGTAATATGGCAGCAAATTATACTTTCCTGTTGGGGAATGCAGGTTGTTTTTTGAAATTAGTTGTACCTTACACCTAAGAATACAAAATTAACTGTTTGTTTTTTAAGTGCTAGGAAATATATTCTCTATCCAGTTAAAATCATAGTAACTTACTGGGTAAACTTAAAACATAAACAAAAACAGAGCTGCTTCATGAAGAAGAAGAAGAAGAGTTTGGATTTGATATCCCGCCTTTCACTCCCTTTAAGGAGTCTCAAAGCGGCTAACCTTCTCCTTTCCCTTCCTCCCCCACAACAAACACTCTGTGAGGTGAGTGAGGCTGAGAAACTTCAGAGAAGTGTGACTGGCCCAAGGTCACCCAGCAGCTGCATGTGGAGGAGCGGAGACGCGAACCCGGTTCCCCAGATTAGGAGACTACCGCTCTTAACCACTACACCACACTGGCTCTCAGAAAATGGCAGAAAGGATATGCCTGTTACACTGGAGATTATTTGTTTGTAGCAGCAAAGCTGAAGACTAACTTGGTCTAGACCATAGGTGCCAACTCCCTAGGGCCCTGGGTGCTTGAGCACCCACAAAATTCCCCATGAAGGGGCTGGGTACCCACAAAGTTTGGTGTCAGGACCATACATGCTGCATGGCACCCATGGCCCTGGGCACCCATGGTCACAGAGGCAAGCTGGCACTCCTGGTCAAGACATCTAATGGCTAATCTTTATTCATAGTGCAACAGCCTGTACAGTGGTACCTCGGGTTAAGTACTTAATTCGTTCCGGGGGTCCACTCTTAACCTGAACCTGTTCTTAACCTGAAGCACCACTTTAGCTAATGGGGCCTCCTGCTGCTGCTGCGCCACCGGAGCACAATTTCTGTTCTCATCCTGAAGCAATGTTCTTAACCTGAAGCACTATTTCTGGGTTAGCGGAGTCTGTAACCTGAATCGTATGTAACCTGAGGTACCACTGTATTATATGCTTATTGTTTGTGTTTAGGAAGTTGCCATGGCTGAAGGCTAAATGATAAAACAGATTGGTTAATTGACTGAAGACTGAGAGACAGAGAAGTAGAAAGTAAGGACTCAGAAAGCAAAGGAAAGATGTAAAGCATGGATGCATGTGTTCTTTGGCAATGCCTTTGAAATTCTCAGTAGCTCCTATTGGGAAGTGATCAGACGTCTGCTTTAAAATGTATTTTCAATGAGCAAGTTGTAGGGGGAAAAAGGTTTCTTTTTTTTAAAAAAAAAAAAGGTCATTCAAAAATCGTTCAAATGCATTTTCCAGAGAGGCCACATATAGCTATCATGTTTTTTGGCCACAATCCTATATCTGGCTTCGAAGGCAGACATCCAGGCCAGAGGATATGCCTTTACTGGACTCCTCTGAATAAGGCAATGGCTCTTTAAACCAGCAGGCAGCTCCTGAGAGGACTAATAGGATCCTTAAGCCAGCCAGCCTTTGTAAGGTCTCAGAAGGCTTCAGCATGTTGCTGAGGCAATAGCTCTTTCCAAGTGAATCCTAGCCAGCACTGTTTACTGTGAATTCGTAAGGGTACTGACAACCTGCCTTTTGCCCTTGTTGGGCTCTGGCAGTGCCAGGGACCTGATGTGATGGCTTCATTTGTCGATGTGTCTTGATCTGACCCTGCTCTTTCGGGTATATGACCTCTTCTTCTTCTTCTTCTTCTTCTTCTTCTTCTTCTTCTTCTTCTTCTTCTTCTTCTTCTTCTTCTTCTTCTTCTTCTTCTTCTTTTTGGTTGCCCAAAAAGGAATGATGCCCTGAATCTGAAACATGTTCTTTGGCAATCGCTCGTAGCCGAGTAAGATTGTCTTCCATAAACACAGTTTTAACAGTGAGTTTGTTAGTGACTGTGGAGGCCAATTCTGGATCCACACATCCTTCCACAGTCGGGACATAGGTTTCCAGGCGAGAATTGATCACGGTGAGGGTTTGCCAAGCATGTCTTCCTCTTAGCACGTTTCTCCCTTGCGTCCTGAGTTTGAGTGTCTTCAAAGCCCATGACACCTTTGGGAAAGGCAGTTCTCCAATTGGAGCGCTCGCAGGCAAGTGTTTCCCAATTGTTGGTGTTTATACTACATTTTTTTAAAAAATTGCCTTGAGAGAGTCTTTAAACCTCTTTTGTTGCCCACCAGCATTACGCTTTCCATTTTAAAGTTCGGAATAGAGTAGTTGCTTTGGAAGGCGATAATCAGGCATCCGCACAACATGACCAGTCCAACAAATTTGATGTTGAAGAATCATTGCTTCAACACTGGACCTCTGTCTTATTAGGGAGTGCGCTGGCGTCAACCCAATCTCTCCTGAGATGCTAAGCTGGGAGAAGACAGGCTAGTAGGAGCTGAGAGTACAAATTGTTTCTTGAAAATGTGCCCGACTAGAATATCAAGAAGTAATAAAAGCCAGATACAGGACCAGAACTATGAAAGTCAATACCCAAGAATTAAGAAAAAACCATTCATGATAGGAACAGAGTTTTAGACTTCTAGCAAAAATATTATCCAGTTAATTAGCCATTAAAAGTCAGAAAAGAAGGGAAGAATAGTTCAGTTGAGATTCCTGCATTGCAGGGGGTTGGACTAGATGACCCACAGGTCAACTCTACAAGTCTACGGTTCTAAGACTCTAACAGCTGGACAAAGGTTAACAGGTGGGCAAAGGTGAAGAGCGCAGAACTCTAAGAAAAAAAGATGGTAAGGATGATGTCTGAAAAATGGCAGTAGATCAAATGAGCAAACAAGAGCTCTTCTATTAGTGATCCCTAATATTCTTTCTTTCTTTCTTTCTTTCTTTCTTTCTTTCTTTCTTTCTTTCACATAAAACACAACCAAACTTGTTTCTGGTTAGGAAATTGACAGGGAAATGCACTGAAAAGTGTGGCATGAACCAATGATTAACGGGAAGACATCTAAATGTCTTGCAAGCAAATCAGGATATCAATGCTCATCGGTGTGTAACTCCCCCACAAACAATTCAGAACAAATGCTCAATAAAAGCCAGGCATATTCTATCCTCCAGATATGTTTTGTGCCAGCAAATCAGGATGAATGCTCAATAATCACGCCATCTAGAGCAGCCCTGTTTTTGATTACAGATACTTAAGTGATGTCTTAGTTCTGAAGAGCATCTCTTTGAAGGTTGCACCTCTTTTTTTTACTTTTATGCTAGTCCCAAACATAGCATGAGAAAGAAGACACTAAATGGGAAATAAGTTTCACAAAGAACCATAACATGACAGTTTTGTGAGAGGAGAAAAAAACAAAAATGAGCAGACTTACAATTCACAGAATAAAAGAGTTGTGAGGAAGGGAGTTTAAGATATGAGAAGAGGGGGCAATATTTGCAAGAGAGCCAATATTAAAAACCAGGCAAAGGCCAGGGCTCAAAGGCCCATTGCCATCTAACAAAATGAGCAAAAGGGAACGAGCAAAACAGCACAAGATAAATAACTCATAAAAAAGGCAAGCAGAATGACATTAACTGCGCTCTAAGGACAGCAAGTATAAACAGAGCACATTCAGATACGACGTGACATAGAATTCTCTTTTCTCTGTATCAGTTTTTCATCAATGCAAGGAGGAAAACTGTTGCTATTCTCGCTTTCTTTTATAATTTATAAACAAGTGAAAGATTTTCGGTGATTATTTTTCGGAGCTACAAAGCGACCTTTAATAACGTCTCGCTCATTCTTGAGAGCTGAGATTTTCATGAGTTCACCAGGAAAAAAAATTCAGGGGGGTGGGTGGGGGAAGGCATCTCAAAGCAACAAACTTCAGACTGAATTCCAGAAAGTAACTAAGAACTCGTAAGAAAGGAAAACCTGTAACAAGATTGGAAGCATTGTTGCTGTTCACTCCAGATGCTTCATAATGCCAATCCATTTGTAGCCAGAATCTGAAGGTTTGTTTGGAGTTTATTTCACAAGATTATTGTAAAGTTTAGGCCAAATAATCACGTTACAAAGTTAAAAACTATGCACTGTATATAGTGATTGTGAGAGAGGCAGGCAGCAATTTGCAAGTATGGATTAACTATTAATTATTTCCCCCTAGTACTGCCTTGTAGGAGGGACGCGGGTGGCGCTGTGGGTTAAACCACAGAGCCTAGGACTTGCCGATCAGAAGGTTGGCAGTTCGAATCCCTGCGATGGGGTGAGCTCCCGTTGCTCGGTCCCTGCTCCTGCCCACCTAGCAGTTCGAAAGCACGTCAAAGTGCAAGTAGATAAATAGGTACCACTCCGGCGGGAAGGTAAATGGCGTTTCTGTGCACTGCTCTGGTTCGCCAGAAGTGGCTTAGTCATGCTGGCCACATGACCCAGAAGCTGTACGCCAGCTCCCTCGGCCAATAAAGCGAGATGAGCGCCGCAACCCCAGAGGTGGTCACGACTGGACCTAATGACCAGGGGTCCCTTTACCTTTACCTTTTTACTGCCTTGTAGTCTTTCCCCATTTAACTCCACCATATAATCCTTCCTGACAACAGAGACTTTCCATAGAGGTTCTTCATGGCGTCTCTCCAATTTTTTGTACAGTGTCAAGATGTGACAGGACGTCCCCTTTCCCTGGAAATTCAAACATAGGAGGCCAGTGAAAACTTATTTTTAATCAGGCTTTAGAGCCCTCCTGGATATTTTGGCTGCAATGTTATTATTTGTAGGATATACAGGCTTATTGTATGCCACTCAGCTCTCCTTTGGGAGGAAGAGCAGGATATAAATTATTTTAAATAAATAAGGAAATCTGGGCATGGTTGTACTATGTTAGCATCACCTGACAATATCACCCATGTATTTGGTTTGTAGCCTTGTCTCCCTGCTTTCGTAAATAAGCCACGGCTTCCGTATTTCAAACAGGATCATTTAAATGATTGATTCACACTGGCCAATAACAAGAATGAAAAATGGAGAATTTGCTACCTAATTAATATAATGCTCAGCCCTAATTAGAATGCTTGATAATGTTTAACTAGACAGAAACTTGTTTTTACTAAGCTCTTTTGTGCTTCATTAAGAATGCGGAGAACAAGCGAGAGAGTCTTGCCCCCCCCTTACATATCTGTTTAATGTATTAAAAGACCCAATTATATACCACCGAAGCTCATACAAATTGCTGGAAAAAAAGTGGCAAGATCTTAATTGCCTTCAAAAAGAAAAAAAAAGCTGTTTGTCATTTCTAGAGAAATGCACTTTATAAAGCTGACTTACATAACTGACAGCCAAAACTGCAATGTACCATGCAAGCATAACTACCATATAGGTCGGAGAATCATAGAATTGTAGAGCTGGAAGGGACCTCGAGGGTCATCTAGTCCAACCCCCTAGCAATGCAGGAATCTCAGCTAAAGCATCCATGAAAGATGGCCATCCCACCTGATTACAGTACTCCATAGCATCCAGGGTAAGAGAAGCGATACAAAAGGTATTCCTGCTTTGCAACTGAGTCATACATAGTTTCTTCTTCTTTGGCGATCACTCATAGCTGAGTAAGATTGTCTTCCATTTTTGTTGTTGTTTAGTCATGTCCAACTCTTCATGACCCCATGGACCAGAGCATGCCAGGATTCCTGTCTTCGACTGTCTCCGGCAGTTTGGTCAAACTCATGTTAGTAGCTTCGAGAACACTGTCCAACCATCTCGTCCTCTGTCGTCCTCTTCTCCTTGTGCCCTCCATCTTTCCCAACATCAGGGTCTTTTCCAGGGAGTCTTCTCTTCTCATGAGGTGGCCAAAGTATTGGAGCCTCAGCTTCAGGATCTTTTCCTTCCAGTGAGCATTCAGGGCTGATTTCCTTAAGAATGGATAGGTTTGATCTTCTTGCAGTCCATGGGACTCTCAAGAGTCTCCTCCAGCACCATAATTCAAAAGCATCAATTCTTCAGCGATCAGCCTTCTTTATGGTGCAGCCCTCACTTCCATACATCACTACTGGGAAAACCATAGCTTTAACAATATGGACCTTTGCCGGCAAGGTGATGTCTTCCATAAACACGGTTTCAACAATGAGTCCCTAAGTGACTGTGGAGGCCAATTATGGATCCCCACATCCTTCCACAGTGGAGACATAGGTTTTCGAGCAGGAATTGATCATGGTGTGGATTTGCCAAGCGTGCCTTCCTCTCAGCACGTTTCTCCCTTTCATCCTGAGTTCGAGTGTCTTCAAAGCCCATGACACCTTTGGTAAAGGCTGTTCTCCAATTGGAGCACTGGCAGGCCAATGTTTCCCAGTTGCCGGTGTTTATACAACATTTTTTTAGTTTTTCCTTGAGAGAGTCTTTGAACCTCTTTTGTTGACCACCAGCATTACGCTTACAAACCCACTGAAATCAATTGACTTGAATTATTGCAATCTATTTCTTTCAGTAGCTCTCTTCGGAGAATGACTTAGCTGGATACCATTCTACCTATTTGGAACAGGCAAAACGTGCCCAAAATACATTGCGTATCGAGGCCCTGTGACCACCCCGTTCCCTAAGGTGCAAATAACTAGACGACACACAGCATTTTGGTTTGGGGAGCAAATAAGGCCACAAATTTATTGGTTACAGAGGTAAGGTTTGGCCATAGGCATTGTGGTAAGGAACTGTGCGTGTCGCTCCCACCTGTGTTTCTAAGGGTGTAGCCAGTGGAGGGGGGGTGCCCTATGACCTGCATCAAATTGGTGCATCCCCCAAGCGGTCCCTGTTGGAGGAGTGTTATGGCCCTAGCCCCATCTGGGCATTGGAAAGGACCTCCTGGATTCTTTTAACAGGATACCCTTACCTGTGGAGGGGCAGGCGGAGGCTACAACCTCCCCTCCAACCAAGACCAGTGCCTATATGCCTTACAAAATTGTGATGATTGCTGTGAGATAGGCAAAAACCCAAATGGCAGTGCCAATTAGCCAAGTGGGGGGAAATCCTGTCCGGCCCCTGAAAAATTAGAGAACTGACACTGTCCATAGCAAGGTTGAAGCATCCATGAAAAAACCTTAATTTTAGGGAGGGTGGGTGGAAGAACTGGCTGAAAGGCCCCTCTGGATGGACATTTAAATTTCCCCTGGATGTGGTGTCAAGGGCCATGATTGGTCGGTTGGTCCTGCACCCAGGGGAACACCCACTAACTCCTGCCGCCATTGGCCCATTTGGCGACAGGAATATGATCCGGCCCTGTGATAGGTCAGTTTAACAAGGAGGCCCAGAGTCCATCCACCCAAAAAGGATGTGTGTGTGTGTTTATCTCCCACATGCTTCATTGTCACTGCAGCAGTTCATGGGATCTGATGATTTGCTGTGGGTATGGTGGGGGGGGGGAATCATTTGATAATGTGCATCTAAAACTTCTGCTTGAATGGTTTCCCCCATATCTCCTCATGTTACCTAGATGCTTTGTTGTTGTTGTTTAGTCGTTTAGTCGTGTCCAACTCTTTGTCACCCCATGGACCAGAGCACGCCAGGCACTCCTGTCTTCCACTGCCTCCTGCAGTTTGGTCAAACTAATGTTCGTAGCTTCGAGAACACTGTACAACTATCTTGTCCTCTGTCGTCCCCTTCGCCTTGTGCCCTCCATCTTTCCCAACATCAGGGTCATTTCCAGGGAGTCTTCTCTTCTCATGAGGTGGCCAAAGTATTGGAGCCTCAGCTTCAGGATCTGTCCTTCCAGTGAGCACTCAGGGCTGATTTCCCTCAGAATGGATAGGTTTGATCTTCTTGCAGTCCATGGGACTCTCAAGAGTCTCCTCCAGCACCATAATTCAAACGCATCAATTCTTCGGTGATCAGCCTTCTTTATGGTCCAGCTCTCACTTCTTTATGGTCTACCTGGCTCTACCTAGATGCTTATGATTACGCAATGATACATCTAGGTGATCCAAGATCTGTAAACTGCACTGGGTTATTATTAAATGTAGAAGAGCAGCTTAAAATTGAATAAATTAATCCGTCTGTGGATCAACATTGTCTAAACTCAAGTGCAGACAGGATCTTACTCTGGGACTGGAGATTCTGCAGACTTTAGGAGCCTACAATAAGCAGAATTATACCTGGTCTTCACTAGGTGTGCCTTTATTTGTTTGCTTGCTTGTTTCATCTTCCATTTCAGCAGTCTAGTCTCATCTGTGATGAGTCAAGGATGATGATGATCAGAGCTCTACAACACCTGCCAAGAAGATTTATCTTTCATTACTTTGGGGGGGGCAGCAAGAGCGGGCTGTACTAATTACCTGAGGTCTTCATTTTCCCCCAAATACAGGAAAGTTCTCATACTAATTGGCTTTAATGTTCTCGCCTCCGCAATTTTGTAAGGAAAATTTAATTGTATTCTATAAAGAATTGTGTTCATGCAGGAGTGAAGAGTGAGAAACTGTACCAAACGTTACTAATGTATAATTCTTATAGAGATGAATGGACGAGACTTTATTTGACCCTTGAATGCACATTCCCAAGAAGGTCTTTAGAGTGATATAAAGCTTTCCTCATCATGGAAACACAATTTAATGTAACTGAATCAGTTGCAGAGTTTGCCTACCAAACTAAAAACAACAACATAAGATATGTAAGCAACTTTTAACAATTTCTTAAGGGTGATGGTTTTTAAAATTGCTTAAAATTTTAGGTTTCATCAATCAAAAAATGTTCTGCTTTTGAGCTTTGCAGTTTCTCTCCCCCTTGAATGAAAGAATCTTAATTGCTAAAAGCTATAAGCCGTCATAATTGGTCACAATGCGTAGAATACAAATAATTGACTTAAAACTGAACAACAGCAACAGCAAAGCAAACATAAAAAAATGTAAAAATCACTCTTGCCTAAGTTAAGCACTCCACATCTCACACTTCCCTGTATGATATTTGTCTTGGTGCCTAGCTCTCAACTTACTTGCAACCAAGGCAAATTTTGCAGCCAGTGCAGTAATAAATACATTTATTCCTGGCCAGTCTCTCCTCCTTATATGGAATCCAGTATTCAACTTGAATCTGGTTAAAAGGATATCTGACATGCAGATGCAGTCAATGTCTTGTCCAGACCAAAAGAACAAACAAAATTATGGATTGATAGAGTGAATATTGATGGTGTCAGTGCCAAATTGCTTATCTCATGGGGATTACAGATTCCAATGGATTTTGGAACTGTCACTAGGTGTGTGAGAGGGATCTCTATGCAGGGGTGGAACCCATGTACTACCAACCTTACTTTCTCCTTGTGAAACGTGGACCACTTATAAATGCCACCTCCAACTCCTCGAAAGATTCCATCAATGGTGTCTCCAAAAAAAATTACACATCACTTGGGAAGACAGGCGAACTAATACCAGTGTACTGGAAGAAGCAAAGATCACCAGTGTTGAAGCAATGATTCTTCAACATCAACTTCATTGGACTGGTCATGTTGTGCGGATGCCTGATTATCGTCTTCCAAAGCAACTACTCTATTCCGAACTTAAAAATGGAAAGTGTAATGCTGGTGGTCAACAAAAGAGGTTCAAAGACTCTCTCAAGGCAAATCTAAAAAAAAATATTGTATAAACACTGACAATTGGGAAATACTGGCCTTCAAGTGCTCCAATTGGAGAACAGCCTTTACCAAAGGTGTCATGGGCTTTGAAGACGCTCGAACTCAGGACTAAAGGGAGAAATGAGCTAAGAGGAAGGCACACTTGGCTACGAGTGAGCGCCAAAGAAGAAGAAGGTACCCATGAGATGCTACACCATGGTTTAGAGTTGTGACAAGAACAAGTCTCGCTTCCCCTCAGATTGGCATGCTATCTGCTCCAGCGGCTATGGAAAGGATTTCAGCTTTAGATTAACTGCAGTTTGTTTTGTTTTCTGAACTCTAGCTAATCTTAACTATGGTTTGTTGAAGCAAAGCAACATCAGGCAACAGTTTAATGAACTATCTTGTTTTTGCTATTCATTCATGATTAACCAAAGTTTTGGGTTCCACTGATACACTAAACTATGGTTCATGTAAAATGGAAGGAGCAGTGTCTGGTCTTCTCACAGCAGTCCCAAAGGTGGAGAGGAGAAGTGTTCTCATAGCACGAAACCATGGTTTGGTATTGTGTCCAAATACAGCCACCAAGTCTACATAATCAATCATCCTTTTTGAGTGGAAGCTTCTCTCCTCCACCCCTTCCTCATGGAGCCTGACAGGAGTTGTACTGCTGCCTAATTCCTCAGATATTACCACATGCTTAATAGGCTGTAAAGGATCAAAATAAGGCTAATAGGGTACACCAATTATAAGGAGAAATGAAAAATCACTAATAAAGATGGACAGCTCATTAAGTCAAGAGTCAAAACACCAATCCACACCAAACTGCAACAGTGTCCTAATTCCGACGGGGATGAGAAATCCATTTAAGTTAGAGACTGTCTGTGCCCTTCATGCCCTATGGCCATAATTCATTTAAACTGGGGTGTTTGTAAAGTGGCCAGCAAAACAGCCCATAAGGCAGTCCATTGCTACAATCCCCTTATCAAAGGTTTCTAAATTAGTATGAGATGCTCCTCCATGAGCAGCAAAACAGCTTCATTCTGCAAAAGGAGAACATACATAGATGCAAAAGTGACAAAACTCTGAAGCTGCAAGAACAGGAATAGTGTAGTAATAGTAGTAGTAGTAGTATTATTATTAGTAGTAGTAGTAGTAGTATATGCCACTCAAGTGACTGGGTTGCCTCAGCCACCCACTACAGTGGTACCTTGGGTTACAAACGCTTCAGGTTACAGACTCTTCAGGTTACAGACTCCACTAACCCAGAAATATTACCTCAGGTTAAGAACTTTGCTTCAGGATGAGAACAGAAATTGTGTGGCGGTGGCACGGTGGCAGTGGGAGGCCCCATTAGCTAAAGTGGTACCTCAGGTTAAGAACGGACCTCCGGAATGAATTAACCTGAGGTACCACTGTATAAACATTTCATTACTCTTAAATAGGGAGGCCAGATAAGGCCACAGAATAAAAGGAAAGCTACAGCGAACTGAAAATGATTTCAAAAACTTTGAGATAAATTGCATCCAAATTCTTGTTAAGCACCTGTTTTAGGGATGGGGGCAGGGGCGGAGGAAGGGGCTGCGGTGGGGTGGTCTGCACTGGGTGTCACCACTGAGGGGGTGACAAAATGCTGGGTGGCACTCACCGCGGGGCCTGCAACGCACCCGAGCCATGCGTCTCTCCTGGGAGTGATGCGGTGGCTTGGGCACGTGCAGGCTCGGTGCTGCCCCAAATGGCCTGCCCGCCACCTGCCCCTCAGTTGTAGGGCGGCTGAGTGGGAGGAGGCAGGCAGACTCCTCAGAAGCCCTGCAGAGCGTCCTGCCCCAGCTAGCCCCGCCCTGCTGCTGGATTGGGGGGGGGGGGTTAGATGGCAAGGGAACTGGGGAAGCAAGTTTTTGTGTCCTCTGGTCTTCACATCACCCAGTGGCTTTATTTCAAGAATTGCTGAGGCCCACTTTAGCGAAAAGAAGCTTGATAAAATTTGGGCTGTGATTTCCATAGTCAGAAAGATACTGCCCATGACTTTTTCTGATAAATGATACTTCAATGTGGCAAAGCATTTGCAACAAGATACTGAAACCAGTCAAGGATGGGTTCTGTATCACCTTTGTGCCCTTTCCCACATGCCCCATACTTTATCCAAGGTGACAGAGAAGAAATGACTTGGTCAGTTTCTGTAGGTCAAGAAATATCTTGTCTCGAGGGTCATGTGATGACACAGGCTGTGACCTGCACTGTGAGAGGAAAGAGAGGTGAGCAGATCTGCTAAATTAGCCCCTTCTCCTTGTTAAAAGTCACTTTTGCCAAACCTGAATGGTCTTTATTTGAGATTTTGTGGTTCAGGGAAATAACAGCAGGACTTGCCGATTGGAAGGTCGGCGGTTCAAATCCCTGCGACGGGGTGAGCTCCCGTTGCTCAGTCCCAGCTCCTGCCAACCTAGCAGTTCGAAAGCACATCAAAGTGCAAGTAGATAAATAGGTACCACTCCGGCGGGAAGGTAAACGGTGTTTCCGTGTGCTGCTCTGGTTTGCAAGAAGTGGCTTAATCATGCTGTACGTCGGCTCCCTCGGTCAATAAGGTGAGATGAGTGCCACAACCCCAGAGTCGTCCATGACTGGACCTAATAGTCAGGGGGTCCCTTTACCTTTACCTTTACTAAGGTAACACAAGAGGAAGCCATTTGTAATTCACCCCCCGAAATGGCTTAGCAAAGCTGATAAGCATCAGTGCAAAACTCTGCCATGTTAGTCATTGGGGTTGCATGTGTCAGACAGCAAAGGCATTCCTGAATGATATGACTAGCAATGATATGATTTAAACTAGCAAGCAACTTGCTGACCCCTCAATGAACCCAATTCATTAGCTTAGTGAACTACTCACCCAATAATAATATTTCATTCCAAGGCTGCTAATCCAAGGAATCTGAGCATGCATCATTGCATCCAAGCCTTTGCTTTTGACCTAAAGTTGATTATTCCTTTGTTGCTCCAGATTCAGACATTTGCACAATGTCTTTGGAATTCTAATGGAGTAGCTTCTCAGCTGGTTTAAATTAGCTTGGCGTGCCCATGTTACCCTGATTTTAAAAGGGTTGACCGGTATTCTGATCTTGAACTATTGCAGACATTAGTCCCCATTAGTTTCAATGGAACATCACTCCACAGAAGGGTGCTTGGAAGATTGAGGATCCATCTAGACATCCTACTTGTCAGGGCTAGGAGAAGTGTGTAATAGAGGCAGGGTCCCCTAAGGTAGGGTTGCCATACAGTGGTACCTCGGGTTACATACGATTCAGGTTACAGACACTTCAGGTTACAGACTCTGATAACCCAGAAATAGTACCTCGGGTTAAGAACTTTGCTTCAGGATGAGAACAGAAATCGTGTTCCGGCGGCACGGTGGCAGCAGGAGGTCCCATTAGCTAAAGTGGTGCTTCAGGTTAAGAACAGTTTCAGGTTAAGAAAGGACCTCCGGAACAAATTAAATTCTTAACCTGAGGTACCACTGTATTTAAAAAGGGGAAATCCAGACACAAAAGTTGTTGAGCTATTTGGATCTATTTTTATTGAAATTCGCCAACATCTACACTTACAACATGGGCTGTCACACGCCTGGATTTCCCTGGACATTTCAGCGTTTTCCGCCCAGACGCTGCTTGCGAGGGCTAAATACTGGCTATATCTGAGTAATTCCATATGTATGACAAACCTACCTAAGGTTGATCCAGTAGAAGGGGTCAGTGATTTATGGGGTTTTGTACCAGCTGTAGTAGGAGCCAGGGCTGGAGGAAGGGGAGGAGTCTGAACAGTCAGAGACAGGGAAGGATGTGTGGAATGCATTGGAAGCTGAGCAATTGACTGTTCCTGGGAGGGGTGGTGGTAGAATCCCCTCCATCCACTTTCTTCACTGACCCCAAGACCAAGAGGAGCTTGAAGACACCCAAGAAATCAGAGACTGCCAGGGGTGCCAACTTGAATACAATATTATGGGGGCCCAGGTAAACCCCGGCCCACATAACTGATCACATGATGCAGTCCACACACAACATTTGAATGGGAATGCCCATCAACTTTTGGGGGGCGCCCCCTCAAATATTTTATTGGGGGAGCCAAAGGGACCTTGGCCCCTAGGAGTTTTCCTATGGAGACTGCAGCTGCATGTCACCAATATTTCCTCTGAGGGGGAGAGCAGATCACAGCAGGGGGAGATTCCCTGGCTTCTTCAGCCCCCTGCTTCATCTCTGCCTCTTGGCTCCCCTCCTCTTCAGCCTCTGCTTCTACCTCTGATTCTGGACTGCTCTCTGCCACCAGTTCTTCCAGCTCACGAAACCCTGTTGCCTCTTCAGCTTCCAACACCTCCTCCCCCCAGTCTGCTCCTTCTTCTCCCTCTGACCACTCGTCGTCATCCCACCACCAATCTGCTGGCTCTCAGCCTTCTTCCGGGGGGGGGGCTCTCTTGGGGATTCCCCAGCTGGTGTCCCCCCACTCCTCTGCATTCAGCCAGTCCATGAGACCCAGCAACATAAGAGACCACAGATGAACATGGCTGTGCAGGTCAGCCTTTTAGGCTCACCACTTCTAGAGAGCAGAGACAGAATCGTAGCACTACTATATTTCAGCTGTTGCATTTTCACATTTGCTCAAGTGATGTGGATTTTGGGGGGAATGTCTGTTCTCACGGCGGCTGGCCAGCCTAGACAATTTCATGTCCACAGTAGAGGAGAGAAATCATAGAAGGTGATATGTGGCGTTCTACAGAAAACATGCGTAGGAATACGATCTAAGTAATTTCCCTGTCAGTGAAGCATATTTTTTTATGGTTTTGTATGGAGAGGGTGCTAGTACAGTTTGTTCTGCTGTTCATGAATCATCTTAATGGCTTGGAACATCAAATGATATTAACAGCTGGATTGGGTCAGCACGGAACATCTTGCCACTCGTAGATTCTAGCCAAAAAGAGTAGCCAAAACAATCTAAATTAAGCATCTCAGATGTCTCATGTGGTACAATTGTGTTGGTGGGGGGGATGTCTTTGACTGAAGCCATAGCTAAAGCAGACACAGCCATTACTGACACTCAGTCTATCTATCCCATTTTGTCTATCCCATTTCACTTACACTATTAAGCTTCTAAGCAGGCCTGGGGGAGTGATATAAAATTAATGTAATCCAAGTGTGTAAAGTCCTCCCCTCTATTCAAATAATTTCCAAATATCTCTACAGTCGTACTTTGGAAGTCGAACAGAATCAATTCCGGAAGTCTGTTCGACTTCCAAAACATTTGGAAACCAAGGCGTGGCTTCCGATTGGCTGCAGGAAGCTCCTGCAGCCAATCAGAAGCCGTGGAAGCCATGCCGGGCATTAGGGTTCCAAAGAACATTCACAAATCGGAACAATCACTTCCAGGGTTGCAGCATTTGGGAGCCAAAACATACGAGTGCCAAGGCATTTCGCTTCCAAGGTACGACTGTACTTAGCTTGATGTATAATTGCAAGTGTTAGCAGCAATTCTACATAGTGGCCCAACACCCTCGTCTATCCTTCATCATTCTGGTAGTTGTTACCCGTGATTTCTCTCTTTGTTTTGAAAACTTATTTAATTCCACAGACTATTTTGTTTCCTAGGCCAGGTGCCGCCAAAGCAGGAAAATTGAGAATGTAGCAATTTTACCTTTTAACAATCCAGACTCTGACCTTCAACGCTAGAGGAAATGAAACAGTGGTTCTTCATTTTGAAGCAATAAGCGCATGTGACTTAATGCCACAATCTCCTGTGCACCCTGAAAAACACTGCAAATTCTTCCACAACCCTGACTCCTCCATCCAACTGGGCCTGTATTTGACAGTTCTCAGTAATGGATCTTTGCTAAAGAAGAGTCCACAGGAGACTTCACAGATGCTCATTCACAGATGTTTGGCCACTAGCAAAGGCCAGAGCTCCTTGCCAAGAACCACCTACTCACTTGGCAGCTAGGATAGGATGTTCTATAAACCAGTTTATTTTCAAAGCCAATTACACATCCCTGCACATAAATTAGCTGCTGAGCTTTCGATTACCTCTGAATAATGATAGAAGCTTAGGCACTGCTAAGATTGCTGGTATGAGTTTAAATGCAAAATGCAATGGGTCCGTGCTTGGATTTTTGTTCTTATAGCATGGCAAATCATTCCATGTTTGCTGGTGCTAACCTTCAAAGCCCTATATGGCTTGGCATCCAAAGGACTCCCCCTTGAGATGTCCTAAGTGCTTCTGGCTCCAAGAGATGCTCTCTCTTTAGTTGTTGCCTATGAGACTTCCGACAGCTGCATAAAATGTCTTTGGAAGCATCTGGAGCTGCCTTCTTTTAATGGGTTGTATGTGAGCCACTCTGTAAGCCCTTCTGGTTGAAGAAAAAGGTAAAGGTAAAGGACCCCTGACAGTTAAGTCCACTCGTGAACAACTCTGGGGTTGCAGCGCTCATCTCACTTTACTGGCCAAGGGAGCCGGTGTTTGTCCACAGACAGTTTTTCTGGGCCATGTGGCCAGCATGACTAAGCCACTTCTAGCGAAACCAGAGCAGTGCATGGAAATGCCATTCACCTTCCTGCCGGAGTGGTACCTATTTATCTACTTGCACTGGCATGCTTTCGAACTATTAGGTTGGTAGGAGCTGGGACCGAACAACGGGAGCTCACTCCGTCACAGGGATTTGAACTGCCGACCTTCCGATCAGCAAGCCCTAGGCTCAGTGGTTTAGACCACAGCGCCACCCGCGTCCCTATAGTTTGGTACAAACTCTCTAAATAAACAAGTAGATAAAGTTTGGGCACAGAACATTATCCTATATGTCAGCTAAAGTTCAACACTGTGGGGGAGGGGGCACAGGGGTGGTTGCCCCGGGCGCAAAATTGTTAGGGGCACAAAATTTCAACACCCGGTGCTGCCTCAATACAGCAACGTGCTTTGTCACTGGGCTCAGCTGAAATATAACTATTCCATGTGAACCAGGAAGTGACCTCTCCAGACAACCGAATGAGTCTTCTCTTCTTATCTCTGCGGCTGGGATCTCCTGGGTGACATGGACGCCTGTTCTGTCCTTTTCTCTCCCTCCTACCCTGTCTCTGCACAGCCCCGGGAACTGGCAACCCATGTTATGCCACTGGTCAGTATCAAAGATTTATTGTAGAACATACCTCAGGTTATAGTGACCAGAAACTTAGGAACATGCTTCTACTGTGCAACTAGGGACAAAAAAGTATATTGTTGACTCAACTGGAACTGCAGGCTTACCACAACTGCCTGGCTTATGGGAGCAGCAGTAACTTGGTTGATACTGATGCATGAAGGTAATAAAGTCTATAATTAATTTTTTGTCATCAGCTATAAATCTTCCCCCAGATTTGGGGAAAGAATTCTGTTCTTCTATTAAGTACAATGCCATTTTAGAGAGCCAAGGTGATTCACGGGATGCCGGATATATTTACATTAATAAGAAGTGTGCAGTACTCAGAAATACAATATTTTAAAGTAATGTTCCTAACGTTCTAAATTTTATTTCTTTACATTCCGCAGCAGAGGAATGCACCAGGGTCTAGTGTTCAATGGAGTATGCACAAACTGTCAGAGAGCCAGGGCTAAGCGACAAAAAAAATCCTTTCAAAATCCTGCTGCGCAGACATTAGATACGAGTACAGGATTCTATATTATTCTCGTGAGTCTAATTAGATGTTCTGAGCAAACCCCAAATTAAAACAAAAATGCAAGCAAAACCTAGCCACTTTATTGTTTTTCATATTTCATTTCCCAATGTGGGGAACAGACTTATCCCCACATTTTATTTGTGTAATTTTGCTTGGAACATATTTAGACAAATGTTTGCTTTGAGAGGGAGTGTTATAGCAAGGGCAAACCCTCAGACAGAGAATACCGTTACGATCAGATTTTGGATGAGGTGATGTGGCTCCATAATGGTGACCTAGGAGCAGCCAGAAAAAAATGTGAAGACTTGTGGCTATCAAATGCTGGACTTCATTTATGAGAGCCCATGCTAGCTAAGAGCCATGGGTGAGAATGTTAAGTACAGCAATTTACTTTACTGAAACTGGAAATGCATAAATGCATTGCTGTGTGTTTAATTCTGGAATTTTCCCCAATAATTCTCATGTGATTGGTTAACTCTGGTCACATGGGAGGTCTCTTATTAGATTACCCATTTTGTTTTGTGGGTGAGTGACTGGACTGTAATGGCTGCAACTCCATGAAGAAGAGACAGAGTTGAAAGCTCAGCTATACAGCTGCAAATTAAACATTTTAGATGTGTTGTAAAGTGCAATATATAAATGTGACACTAGATGGGGACAGCGAGCTATGGAAAATTCAATGTATTTTTCAAAACATTTTTTTTAAAAAAAAGCATTTTCACAGATTCCACCTTAGATAACTCTCTCTATAAATGTGATAGATGAGAGGAGGGCTAATGTTTCTGTTCAAATGGATGTGACAGAAAGAAGTATGGAAGTTGATGTTCTTCCAAATAACATCCTGTTGATGCACAACCTGTTCCTTCACTCTCGGTTTTACAAGACTGAACTGTTGTTGCTGGAAGCTGAGCACTTAAATTTAGATGGGGGTAACTTACTGAGCTCAAACACTACAGTAAGAATAATTTGATCCAGGAAAACAGAGCACAGTTTTATCTTACGTTGCAGTAAAGACAATGGACCAAGCAGTTTAGTTTTACTAGATTTGTGTCATTAGAGAAGCCCCCCCTAAAACAAATCATTAAGGGCCCCCCTTTTACAATTATTCAGCTTGTAATCTCCTTCCACCCTTCTGAGCGGCTGACCGCATAGGTGTGGAACCCATTAATCTAAAGAGAGTGAGAGGCCAAGTGCTCCACTTGTCATTTCTGAATGGTTTTTAGAGTCCTCCTCCCCCTTTATAAAGCGTTCTGTCCAGCAGAATTTTCATCATTTCACTCATGACAATTAAACAAGCACATCATAATCAGTTGACTGGAACCATCATCAAGGAGCGCTGCACAATATTGCAGCATCTGAAGAGATGGACACCAGCATATGGGGACACAGGGAATCTTCATTCATTTATGTGGCATTTGTTAAAGGATTATGAACGCAGCTGAACATGGTCAAGGTGGAGGGAAGGACATAGCCATCAATAAGTGACCACCCGCACGGGCAAAGCCTGGAGTGCCCAGTCAAACTGCTCTATACAGTTAAGTCTGGACAATTAACATGCTCATCCAAGTTGTTCTACCACCCTCACAAGGAGAAGGGAATATGAAGCTGTCCCCCCTTTTGGTGTTGCCAGCAATCCGCGCAACAAGATAATGATGGTACCCTCATAGCAACGGAAGGATTCTGTAATTCCCCAAGTCATCATCATTATCATCATCATCAGAAGAAGAAGAAGAAGAAGAAGGCTTTATTTATACCCCACTGATCTGGCTGGGTTTCCCCAGCCACTCTGGGCAGCTCCCAACAGAATAGCAGTAATAATACAATGGTACCTTGGGTTACAAACACTTTGGGTTACAGACTACGCTAACCCAGAAGTGGTACCTCGGGTTAAGAACTTTACCTCAGAATGAGAACAGAAATCGTGCGCCAGTGGCGCGCCGGCAGTGGGTCGCCCCATTAACTAAAGTGGTACCTCAGGTTAAGAACGGTTTCAGGTTAGGAACAGACCTCCAGAATGAATTAAGTTCATAACCAGAGGTACCACTGTAATAATAAAGCGATAAAACATCAAACATTAAAAACTTCCCTAAACAGGGCTGCCTTCAGGTGTCATCAGTGATGTTAAAGGATATTAGATCAAAAAGTCCCTTTGCCCAGCTCCAACAATGCATTGAAGTTGCTGCTTCCAGCAAATCAAAACACCAAATATTAAAAACTTCCCAATTCCGGGCTGCCTTCAGATGTCTTCTAAAAGTCAGATAGTTGTTTATTTGCTTGGGCGCCACTACCGAGAAGGCCCTCTGCCTCGTTCCCTGTAGCTTCACTTCTCGCAGTGAGGGAACTGCCAGAAGGCCCTCAGAGCTGGACCTCAGTGTCTGGGCTGAACAATAGGGGTGGAGATGCTCCTTCAGGTATACTGGGCCGAGGACATTTAGGGCACCTCTTGAATGCTAATTCACCACTGCTTCCTGTCACTATTGAGAAGAAGATAAGAAGAGCCTGCTGGAATGGCCCAAGGGCCATCTGGTCCAGCATTCTGTCTTCATACTGGCCAACCAGATAACTGTGGGAAACTGTCAAGCAGGACTCAAGCACTCTGCCATCCAGCAACTAGTATTCAGAAGCATCTCTGCTTCTGACCATGGATGATGAACCTATGCTCCCATTGGTCCCTCTGCCATACCAAGGGATCAACCAGACATCCCCCCCATAACCACGTCTCCCCAAACCATTCAATAAACTCTTACACCCTTTACTATACAGTGGTACCTTGGGTTACAGAGGCTTCAGGTTACAGACGCTTCAGGTTACAGACTCCGCTAACCCAGAAATAGTACCTCGGGTTAAGAACTTTGCTTCAAGGATGAGAAGGAAATCGTGCGGCGGCAGCAGGAGGCCCAATTAGCTAAAGTGGTACCTCAGGTTAAGAACAGTTTCAGGTTAAGAACGGACCTCCAGAACGAATTAAGTTCTTAACCCGAGGTACCAGTGCATTATACAAATAAATGGCCACTTCATCCAAAAGGTTCTCCCCTAACATTTTAAGTGCTGATATTTGTATCCACAAATTCTACACCGGGCCACAAACCCACTTCAAAATAGCTTTGTAAGTCGCAGCCAGTTTAACAACTCAAGACCACATTCTTCTGAGGAACATGTTCTATCCAAACTTGTCTACCTCTTGGGAAGAGCTGCTTAATTTAAGCTCCATAGGGACGCGGGTGGCACTATGGGTTAAACCACGGAGCCTAGGACTTGCCGATCGGAAGGTCGGCAGTTCAAATCCCCGCGACGGGGTGAGCTCCTGTTGTTCGGTCCCAGCTCCTGCCAACCTAGCAGTTCGAAAGTGCGTCAAAGTGCAAGTAGATAAATAGGTACCGCTGCGGCGAGAAGGTAAACGCAGTTTCTGTGCGCTGCTCTGGTTTCGCCAGAAGCGGGTTAGTCATGCTAGCCACATGTCCCAGAAAAACTGTCAGCGGACAAACGTCGGCTCCCTCAGCAAGTAAAGCAAGATGAGCACTGCAACCCCAGAGTCGTTCATAACTGGACTTAACTTTCAGGGGTCCTTTACCTTTTTAAGAAGCTCCATACCCAAGATTCTTCCCAGTTCATTGTAGCCACATTGGTCCATTATATGTTGTACATGTCATTTGGCAGGTGAACTTCATTGCAAAATGCCGAGAACTGCAAAATTCTTTCTCTCCCCCCCCCTTTGCAAATGTCTAATGATAGCAAGGTTTCAGTTCTTGTATAGTTTCAGAAAGCGTAAATTGTGTAGGTTTCCCTTTAAATGTGAACTGAATTGAATTTCCCCCTCATCTCGATACACATTCCACACCCCCTTTTTAAAAAGGTATATTTATTTAAAAAGGCAAACTGGGCTCCTGCTGCTGAGGTAGTCATTACCCGCCAACTAGTCCTGTTGTGGGCTAAGCAAAGCTGTGATCTCCTGGCCCTCTCTTAGCAGGTGGTCCACAGGTGAGCGACAAGTCCTCAGGTGAAGAGTCATTGAATGATTTATTGAATGAATCAGCCCGAAGTTTGAAGCCTATGCAATCCACAGCTCATCTCAAGACTGCTGAGTCTGCGCTTTCCTCTCTCCAAATGTTCATCTTATTAAGGTCAAACGAAAACTACAGCAAGGAGCTAGACAGGCAGAAATAAATTTCCGCTTATCTGTTTTTACTGCTGCCAAGCAATTGTGCCAGGCATTAATTATGCATCGTGTATTAGCATTTGCCTTTTGTCATATTGTATTTTCAACGTCAGTGAGAGCAAAACAGACTGCTTTGCCAGGTTCCCTTCCCTTCCCTGGGCTGTGGGAATTTCAGGGCAGCTTCTATAGGATTCGGTTTCCATTTGAGTACTGGAGACTTAAGAGGGAATCATATGCAGTGTGGGAAAGTGTGTTCTCCCTCATGGAGAGCACAGGTTGCGGGCGGGGCTGACAAGACACCTCACTGTTACTAGGCAAATGGTTTGGCCATCCTTTAAGCAGGGGCGGGCTGTTACTGGGGAAATCTAGATGTTGCCATTTGTTGATTGACAGCACTATTTGTTAAATACAATGCTCGCAGCGAGGAACTTCCTCTTTTCGCTGCGTGCTTCGGATCACCCGCCCTCCCTTCCCTAATTTTAGGCTGTTTGCTTGACCTTGCTATGCCTGTCATGGGGTCGTCTGCTTTGGGGCAGGGGCCCGGTAGGAATTTTGTCCATTTGGCTGATTAGTGTGTGCCATTTGGTTTTTGCCTACTGTGTAGCAAATCGCCACAACTTGTAAGGTTGCAGTTAGGCATTGGACTGGGAATTGGTTGGTGGAGGGGTATGGATTCGGCTGTGCCTGCCCCTCCAAAATGCTGCTGCTGCTGCTTCAAGGGTTTCCTGTTAAAGGAACCCAGAGGCTCCCCATGCTTTTGTCCGAAACCCCCTGGCAAGGGGCTAGGGCCACGCAAGCCCCTGGGAGCATTCTGGGGAGAGGTGAGGCATGGTTCCCAGTCCCGTCTCTCTCCCCAGGTGACTTACTCTTGCTGACTTCGCGGGGGGTGCGAATGTCAGAGCTGTCCCCGTGCGGGGTCAGTTAGTGCTACCAATGCCTAAGCAACCACTCACATTGCTGTAATTTAATAAAGTTGTGGCCAAAATTATGCCAAAAACCTTAAACAAAAATTAAGTGTCAATTGTGTTTTTCTTTTTTGGGGGGGGGGTGTCTTGGGGACCTCGACGCGCAAATGCAGGACTCCAAACTATGCATTTCCTCATAAAGCAACTATGGGGTGCAGGGGATTTCCTCATAGGGGAGAATCTGCTGGTGGGACATAAGTGCTTAACCCTTTTTTTGCCTGATGAATCTCTCCTGAAAGCAATACCCCACAGAGGGCTATGAATCTGGAATCAAAAGTTTGGTGCATCTTTTGTAGGAAATGTAAATGTGCTAGTACATTCTGCAAGTCAGCCCAAGTGAGTGAAGAACAGACTGCAAGAGGGGGGATTTGCTATGGTTGCCATACATCCAGAATTTTCTGGACATAGCTGGCGTCTGGGTGGAATTTCCAAAAAGCGGGGGGAAAGTCTGGGAAAATCCTGGAATATGTCAGCCCATATCGGAAATGTTGATATTTTAGGCTATTTCCCTTAAAAATATGTTTAAAACTGCATTTTTAATTTGGAGATTTTGGCTGCATAAAAACAATTTTGCCCCCCAAATGCTCAACAACTCTTGTGACTAGATTTTGAAATATGGCCACCCTATGTCTTACTAACAATACGTGGGTGTTTTAGCGGACGTTGATCAGCATTTCAGTAGCAAGCACAGAGTCTCTGCTAACTACCAAGCGACAACATCAGTTCAGCCTCCCAAATTGCATTCTAGCTGTGAGCACTGCAAATTCCGATGCCTCCCTCGAAAGAGAGAGAGAGGAATAAATATCTCTTGCTCGTCTGCCAGAGGCCACAATTGACTTTCGGTCCCAGCCAACATCTTGCAGGTTGGTTTTCCTTCCGTTGTGCTCTTTGAGGCATGAGACAGGGGCTCTTGCTGCTGCTAATTGCCCATTAATTAAACACGGATTATCCACCCATCAACTACGAGGCTTCAACAAACCCCAGAGAGGGGTACAATCTCTTTGCCTGACAGAACAGCATGACATGATAATATGCTGGAAAGTCATAAGGCAGGATAATGATTGCTGCGAGGCTCCACTTTGCACTTCATCTCCTCCCCCCCCCCCCCGTCGTGAGCAGTCTCCTCCGCCTTGCAGAACGTGGTCAGGCCTACTGGACGGTGTGCTTGAAAGTCTGGGCTCTTGAAGAAGAAGAAGAAGAGTTTTGATTTGATATCCTGCCTTTCACTCCCTTTAAGGAGTCTCAAAGCAGCTAACATTCTCCTTTCCCTTCCTCCCCCACAACAAACACCCTGTGAGGTGAGTGAGGCTGAGAGACTTCAAAGAAGTGTGACTGGCCCAAGGTCACCCAGTAGCTGCATGTGGAGGAGCAGGGAAGCAAACCCGGTTCCCCAGATTACAAGACTACCGCTCTTAACCACTACACCACACTGGCTCTTGGCACCTCTGGACCTCTTCAAAATCTCTGGAGAAATTATGAGTGGTAAGGGAGGGGCACTGCTTCACACATGGCCTCCTAGAAGTGGAATCATGGCCAGGATGGTGTGAGGGCCAGGCAGGGTGGCAGCAAGGCTGAGGGGGTTCAAGCTCACAAGCAGCAATGCCTCTCTGCTCCAGGCCCACAGCATCCAGGGGCGTGTGGTCAGTGAACGAGGGGGACTAGGCTAGTCACCTAAATATTCCCCTGGCTCCTCATTCCCAAAGCCTGGGAAGAAGAAGAAGAAGAGTAGTTTGGATTTGATATCCCGCTTTATCACTACCCGAAGGAGTCTCAAAGCGGCTAACATTCTCCTTTCCCTTCCTCCCCCACAACAAGGACTCTGTGAGGTAAGTGGGGCTGAGAGACTTCAAAGAAGTGTGACTGGCCCAAGGTCACCCAGCAGCTGCATGTGGAGGAGCGGAGACGCGAACCCGGTTCCCCAGATTACGAGTCTACTGCTCTTAACCACACTGGCTCTCAAAGCTTCTGCCCAGCTTAGGAAGGGAGATGCGATGCTCTGATGGGTCCAAGAGCCCTCCTGTCACCTACCCAAAGCCTACCTGGCCTTGGAAAGGAGGCAGGAGGGCTCTAGTATCCTAGCAGAGCCCTGACACCTCCTTCCCAAAGCCCAGGAAGCTTCTGCCCAGCTTAGGGAGGGAGGTGTGATGCTCTGATGGGTCCAAGAGCCATCTCACAACCTTCCCAAGTTTTGTGGAGGAGGATGGAAGGTTCTAGCATCTGATCAGAGGCCTGGTGCCTCCTTCCCAAAGCCCAGGGAGCTTCTGCCCAGCTTAGGAATGCCACATATAATCACTCCACCCCTGATATTACCCTCGCAAGCTGGCTCCTCTGGCCCTAACCGTTCCCCTGCAAAAAAATTCACTGCACGCCACTAACACCATCCCAGTACGCAGCAGCAATGCCACTACTGGAAGGCTAGGTTTGTGGTGCTGCCCCTCTCCACTCTTGGGAATGGGTACGGATAAAATGACCCCCCCATTGCATTCCTTTATCTGGGGCCTTCTGACATGGGCAATTTACAAAACAGACAAAAAGCCGCAGCAGCATAGCTGCGGCTACTGCCACCAGGAAGGGTTTGAATGCAGGGCAAGTCAAAGAATCATACAAGATAGGGATCAAATTGCAGGCGAGCTCAGCAGTGAACCAGCCAGCCAGCCAGCATGAACTTAATACAATTATCCTGTCTCATTACATATGCTAATCATCTACATACTATCCCTTGCTTTTCCTGTAGGACTAATTGCAGTCGTTCACAGTCGTCAACAGGTTTACCATACCCATTGAGTCAATCACCCATCTCCTACTACCCTCCTGAGAAAAACCCCTCCCCACCCTCTCACTATATATAAGGGTCTGGTGACTTCTGTTTCAGTGTATCTGAAGAAGTGTGCATGCACACGAAAGCTTATACCATGAACAAACTTAGTTGGTCTCTAAGGTGCTACTGGACAATTATCTATCTCTATCATCTATCTATCTCTATCTATCTATCTATCTATCTATCATCTATCTATCTATCTATATCTATCTATCTATCTATCTATCATCATCATCTATCTATATCTATCTATCTATCTATCTATCTATCTATCTATCATCTATCTATCATCATCATCATCTATCTATTGGTAAAGGTAAAGGGACCCCTGACCATTAGGTCCAGTCATGGCTGACTCAGGGGTTGCGCACTCATCTCACTGGCATACAGCTTCCGGGTCATGTGGCCAACATGACTAAACCGCTTTTGGCGAACCAGAGCAGCGCACGGAAACGCCGTTTACCTTCCCGCCGGAGCGGAACCTATTTATCTACTTGCATTTTGACATGCTTTCGAACTGCTAGGTTGGCAGGAGCAGGGACTGAGCAATGGGAGCTCACCCCGTTGCGGGGATTCAAACCGCCGACCTTCTGATTGGCAAGTCCTAGGCTCTGTGGTTTAACCCACAGCGCCACCTGCGTCATATGTATATATTAGTACAATTATGATGAAGGTTAAGGAGCAGTCTAAAAGACCAACACCATTATAATGTTGACTTAAACTGGACCCCTCAAAGACACAGAAAGCTGCCTTTTACAGAGTTAGACAATATGCCTATCTAGTTCAGTTTTATTGACACCTGTTGGCAGTAGCTCACAAGGGTTTCAGACAGGAAGCCTCTCTCAATCCCAAACTTGGGGCCTTGTGCATGCAACACAGACACTCTGCTACTGAATTCTGACCCTTCCCCCCTTCCAGCCCTTTCTCAATGTGGAAATAATGTTGATGATGTTCCTGGGTGCCATGCAAATGCAAAACTCTTCTCGACTGCAAAAAGACTTTAACTAACATGGAGGATACCATTTGAAGGGAAAGTTATAAACCATTCATCATTTCTATTAGCTCATCTATCATGTAGAAGATAATACGGAAAGTCTAATCAGAAACCTGCCTTCTCAATTGGATTGTTTCCAAAGTGAGCTGCATATCCAATGTCAATTCCTCCATCTCAGACCCAAACAATACACTTTATTTTATAATGGCGTTATTTCCTCTTGTGGTGACATAATTTATTAAGCTTTCCCTAGAAGATAGACTGATGTTATGTGATATCTAACTTCAAGCTGCTAGATATAGCTACCCATTGGGAAGACCTTCAGCAGAGATGAAGAGAAAGGAATTCACATTTTTCTTTGTGCAACTTGGCACAAATGAGAGTGTTGACACCCACTTTAGCTGATCCCTAGCATATTCACAGCAATTGTTTATATTGCCCCCATGGGGAGCATGACATTTTATTCCTTTATTTAGATTTAGTCTGCCTGAGACTCAGGGTAGGTATGTTCTTATCCTTATCTTCTTTGGCGATCACTTGTAATGAAGTAAGATTGTCTTCCATGAACACGGTTTTAACAGTGAGCCCATAAGTGACTGTGGAGGCCAATTCTGGAGCCACACATCCTTCCACAGTGGGGACATACGTTTCCAGGTGGGAGCTGATCATGGTGTGGATTTGGGAAGTGTGCCTTCCTCTTAGCACATTTCTCCCTTTCGTCCTGAGTTCGAGTGTCTTCAAAGCCCATACAAAATAAAAAAATTCCTTCCAGTAGCACCTTGTTGTTGTTTAGTCGTTTAGTCGTGTCAGACTCTTCGTGACCCCATGGACCAGAGCACACCAGGCACTCCTGTCTTCCACTGCCTCCCGCAGTTTGGTCAAACTCATGCTGGTAGCTTCGAGAACACTGTCCAACCATCTCGTCCTCTGTCGTCCCCTTCTCCTTGTGCCCTCCATCTTTCCCAACATCAGGGCCTTTTCCAGAGAGTCTTCTCTTCTCATGAGGTGGCCAAAGTATTGGAGCCTCAGCTTCAGGATCTGTCCTTCCAGTGAGCACTCAGGGCTGATTTCCTTCAGAATGGATAGGTTTGATCTTCTTGCAGTCCACGGGACTCTTAAGAGTCTCCTCCAGCACCATAATTCAAAAGCATCAATTCTTCAGTGATCAGCCTTCTTTATGTTCTTTATGGTCCAACTCTCACTTCCATACATCACTACTGGGAAAACCATAGATTTAACTGGTATGAGTTTTTGTGTGCATGCACACTTCTTCATATTTAAAGCCCATGACACCCTTTGGTAAAGGCTGTTCTCCAACTGGAGTGCTCGCAGGCCAGTGTTAGACACACTAAATAAATAAATAAATAAATAAATAAATAAATAAATAAATAAAGGTTTTAAGTCCTTGGTGGGCCACCATACATGGATAGCATGCTGCACAGAACATGGTGCACCACCAGTTAATTTTTAGGGGTGTGCAGCAGATTTAGACAAATCCCAAACCCACGTTGTTTCAGACAGATTTGGGGCTTGTCTAAGATGCAGTGGGGTCTCTCTGCTTCAAGACATGTCTGAACCAAAGCAGGGATCTCTGAAGTGCCTTAGAAATTTGGTTTTATTTCTTTTTTAAAAAAAAATGCTGCTGTTTGTCTGCAAAAATGGGAACATTTCTCCTCCCTATATAAGGAAAATGCCAGGATGGGGAGAGGGAAGAAGGAGAGCTCATTTTTGACTGGCAGATCTGGTTTCTAAATCAGAGGTAATGATTTTATCAGGGCTTTCCAGTCACAAAGCTTACAGGAAGAGATGCTCTTGTCTGTCTTATGCCGTGATAGTCCTGCCAGTGATGTTGTCTTGGAAAATACTGGGCATTCAAGTCCATCTGCTTCTTTGCCACATGCCACACACACACTGCTGTCAAACCAACTTTGCACTTCACTTCTGTGATTTTTGATGCCACCTGAACACAAGACCAAGGATGTTTTTTTCTTTCTCCCTCATTCATTCTGACTCTCCAGTCCCTTGTTCAGTCAGTGAAAGGCTTTCCACTGGCACAACAGAACTTTTACCCGTTGTGCTGCCTAAAATTGTTCCAGGGTTCCCTCCAACCCTCCAGAGGAGATTTGAGGAGGGTGCAGAAATCCTTTCACTGACAGAACAGGTTGGTTGGATACCAGCCATGGTTTTCAAAAGTCATTCGTGGATGCAGGCAAAAAAGGAGACAAGGCAGTGCCAATGGCAAAGGTCGAATGAGAGATGTTGACATGACGACTCGGAACGGCTATGAAAAAGAGAGTAATTCATTGCACAGGGGATTTAAAATAGAGAAGTGTCGAAGATGAGTATGTGACAAGCAGGCCATTTCTCAACATCAACAATCGGGAGAGACTGTTAAGGAGTATGAAAAAACAAACCCATACTCATAAGCAGTGAGGCAAAAGTAGAGTCTAAGATGAAGCGGACAAAATTTTAGGCACATCATACAGGTGCTTCATTTAGCAGAAGCAATAGCTCCTGAGTGTTACAAGAACGTAGCAGCAAGTACCTAATGCACTCAAGAAGAGAAAAGTTGATGTGGTCAAGAGCATGTCTGGCAGACAATTGCTGAAGATCTGGGCAATCAAGATAATCCCATCCAGACTCTCTGGGCTCAGCTATACAGCTGCAAACAAAATGCTTTAAGTGTGTTTTAAGTGCAATATACAATGTGACACTAAGGGATGTGGGTGGCGCTGTGGGTTAAATCACAGAGCCTAGGACTTGCCGATCAGAAGGTCAGTGGTTCGAATCCCTGCAATGGCGTGAGCTCCTGTTGCTCAGCCTGTGCTGCTGCCAACCTAGCAGTTCGAAAGCACATCAAAGTGCAAGTAGATAAATAGGTACCACTCTGGCAGGAAGGTAAACGGCGTTTCTGTACACTGCTCTGGTTCGCCAGAAATGGCTTAGTCATGCTGGCCACATGACCCGGAAGCTGTATGGTGGCTCCCTCGGCCAATAAAGCGAGATGAGCGCCGCAGCCCCAGAGTTGGTCATGACTGGACCTAATGGTCAGGGGTCTCTTTACCTTTACCTTACAATGTGACACTAGATGGCGATGGTGAGCCTAATAGAAAATTCAAAGTATTTTTTAATGTTTTTTTTTTAAAAAAAGCATTTTCAGAACCTTTTTTATACATGTGTAGATTCCGCCTCTGTTTGGGTGTGACAGGGCTGCCTGTTTAGAGAGACAAGTTAGCCCCCTCTCCAATATTTTGGAACACATATGAGCCTTCCACACATTATTGTGAAGTACACTTTCATTTTTATGAAGTAGACCCCCCCCAAATTAAAACGTAACCTTGACAAGTGTTCTTAAAATGCACTGTTGGTGTTATTTTGTCTGAGGGTCTTTTTGTGGTCCAATGTTGTATATCTATCCAATAACGGATGTTTGATCCTGCTATGAATTTTGCCCCCTCCTCAAACATCTTAGACCCCTCATCTCGAAATGATGCTTATGCGGGGAAGTTCAGCCAAAGTTAAGCACCTTCCCATTGATTTCAATGCACATGCTTATCTCATCTCCTCCTGAAATCAATAAGGCTTAAAAGGTCTTAGGCTGAGCAGAATTACATCTTTTCTCCTTATTTCTAATTATGTGAAGCCAGCTAGATGCATGAGGTCTTGTCTACTGTATGGAGACGTTTCATTTGTGAAGCTGTCTTAGTCCAGTAATTAGCAGGCACAAAGGTTATTTACAACAATGGAACGAAGCATTACTTGTCCAAAGGTGAAAAAGAAGAGGTTCTGGCCACCGATAAGGTATTTTAAGATGGCTTGGGTAGTTTAACTATAGAAGCTGAGTTCATTCTACCCTTGTCTAACTTGTTTCCCTGCTGTCTTTGTCATTAAGTGCTTAATAAACACATATCACTAAAGTTAAGGCTTACTGGGAAATGATACACAATGAAGTGAGAAGGATGTTTAAAATAACGTTTTTAAAAAACCAGAAGCCTTTCTCTTGGGAATTATAGGGACAGAGCTACCTAAATTGTATAGAAATTTATTCATGCATGCGACTACAGAGGCGAGAATGTTACTTGCCCCAAAATGGAAAGAAGTCCCAGCAAAGGAAGAATGGATACAAAAACTAACTAAAAGATAACAAACTTTTTATAAAAAAATGGGAATGGTTTATTGAATATTTACAGATAAATTGCAAACAGATAAAAACACTGGCAGGATTGCTGTAATAACCTGTAGTTTCATAAGACTATATATTTAAAGAAGATGAATAAATGAGCAAGTTAAGTTAATTTGGATATGCAGAAGATATTAAAAATAAATTTAAGGAACCGCAGAAAGGGAGGGAAGGAAGTTTTAAAATGTCAAAATGTTTGTGAAATCAGTGAAATGTATATATCTGAAAAGTATGAAGATTTTTTTTGTATAAAAAAACCACACATATTCGCGACATGTCTAAGTCTCTCCTCCCCCATTTTTCTAACTGCACATTATCAACTTTACGACAGCATAATTTTCTCCAAGTCCGCGTTTTGTGTCCAGCTGCACACAGAAACAACTATCACAACCTTGCCAGGGTGGTGGTGTGGATCAGGCCCAGAGGAAAAGAGCAGACAGCTGGACAGCTGTGGCAGCGATAAGGAGAAGATGGGTCTACTCAAGGAAGGAAGGGCCCAATGAGAGCATCTTGTCCAAGGGTCCCCTTCCAAACATGGACCTGACCCAGATTCCTTAACTGGTTAAGAAAGTCATACAAAACAGCCAGGAAGTATCTGGGGAGAAAGGTTATGTAACATGAACTTAGCCAGTGTGACAAGCAGCTGAAAAAAAAAAAAAACTCTGGAAAAGTGATTTGAAGTTTACAGCATGTTATTCTTTGAAGGAGAACAACCTGAAAATGATTCACAGATGGTATTTAACTCTGAGTAGCCTTGCTAAGATGTATGACTGAGTCAGATAAGTGCTGGAGATGCAAAGAGGTGGAGGGAACATTCCTTCATACGTGGTGGACTTGTAAAAGGGTAAAAGAGTATTGGGAAATGATCCATAATTAATTTTAAAAAATGTTTAAAAGTCCTTTCCCAAAAAACCCAGAGTCCTTTCTGTTGGGCATAATTCAGACTGAAATTCCCAGGTATCAAAAAAAGTTTATTTATGTATGCCACTACTGCAGCCTATGTTTTGCTAGCCCCCAAATGGAAAATGAGTGAGGTCTCAACTACAGAAGAATGGCAACTTAAATTGACAGAATATGCACAACTTGCAGACTTAACATATAGAATAAGAGAACAAGAAGAACATACAGTAGTATCTCGGGTTAAGTACTTAATTCATTCTGGAGGTCCGTTCTTAACCTGAAACTGTTCTTAACCTGAAGCACCACTTTAGCTAATGGGGCCTCCTGCTGCTGCCGCACCTCCGGAGCCCGATTTCTGTTCTTATCCTGAAGCAAAGTTCTTAACCTGAGGTAATATTTCTGGGTTAGCGAAGTGTGTAACCTGAAGCGCATGTAACCTGAAGCGTATGTAACCCGAGGTACCACTGTACATTTAGAGAAGATTGGAAAATGTCTATTGAATATATGGGAAATAAGTGTGCAGCTGAAAATGCTGGCAGCATTAAGATAAATTCAACAGTGTAAATAAGTTTTAATGGATGCAATAATGGAGTACTGAATGGTACAGTTTTTGTCAAATATGCAGGGATTTATGATATGTAAAATGAACCATGGAAAGAGAAGAAGGGAAGTCATTGATATCTTAAGGATGTAAAGTGAGTATTTTGAATTGTAAAACAGAAAATTTAATAATAATAAAATATATATACAGTGTGACAAGCAGCTTTCCATTCATCTTCTGGAAGTCAACAGGTCAACAAATGAGTTGTAATCAGTCAGTTCATTAGTTATTCAGCAAATAATAATTACATATATTAACCCAGTTAATCAGCAAAAGCCAATGAAACATGGCTCGGTGAGAGAGTTTCAAACAGTTATTTCTTGGATGCCCAGCTCTTTAATATATCACAGTGTCTATAATATTTTATCCTATCCAGAAATATTACCCACCAGGCGTGATCATTCAAAACTGCAAATGAACACCAGAGATTACCAAGGGAAAAAAAGAATTAATTTAATTTAAACGAATTCACTTGGTTCTATAATCAAAAACAGTCAGAGTTTCTAATCAGGTGGAATACCCTGAGTCAGAGCATGTGGAGATGAATGCTTTGCAGTTAGGAAACAATATCAAATCAGAGCATTCAGAACCAGAAGAATCTTTATTTGCATCAGCCACTAACCATAGCAATAAAATAAAATGTACTGAAAATAGAGATTAAAACTCAACTATAGAAAATACATTTTGGAGAGTTTGCATCAATAAATTGGAGCATTCTGATCCAGGCGTTAACACATACTTCTGCAGTTTATGACTCACTAAGCTCAACACAACCTAACACTTGTGTATGATGGCCTAACTAAGCTCACTAAGCTCAACACAACCTAACACTTGTGTATGATGGCCTAACAGCTTCCTGATTTGCTGCCCCTCTGGGAGATCTAGACATCATATATCCATAGGCAGAGGCGTTGCATTCATGTCAGATTAAGGCGGCAGGTGTCCACCAGGGATGGGACTTTGAGTTTGCTCCCATTCAAAAGAAGCTCCATCACCTGTCCACATCTAAAACAGCTGACTGGGGGATAGAGCCCTCAGTTAGTGCATGAACTGACCAACTGCTGACACTGAGCCTGTCCACAGACGTCTCAAACTACACTAGTAGATTTACATGATGGTGAACCAGCAATCTACTTCACAACTTTGACGCTAAACTCTCTTCTTCGCTTTCTTTCTGCTCCGAAGAAATCCCAAACATTTGTACTAGTTGTCCTTATGATTATCTGCACAGGTTTTTTTTTTTTTTTTTTTTTTTTTTTCCCACGTTTTTTTTTTTTTTTTTTTTAAAGTAGCACACATATGTTTCTTTCTTTGGGCTAGAATCCAGTGTGTTTTCTTCTGCTCAGTGGCATATAAAAACACATAATATAATGCTCTTTATTTAAACAAAGGAAGTCTATGACTCCAGCTTCAGTATTTCAAGTAATAATACAAATTATACATGTTGTTTAGAAACCTTTTGACCTTCGAAGGTATAGGAATTTTCTATGGTGTCATCTTGTAGAAAGAGACAATTTAGTCATAGCTAAAAGCATGTGATCTAAACCACTGAGCCTCTTGGGCTTGCCAATCAGAAGTTCGGCGGTTCGAATCCCCGCAATGGGGTGAGCTCACGTTGCTCAGTCCCAGCTCCTGCCAACCTAGCAGTTCGAAAGCACGTCAAAGTGCAAGTAGATAAATAGGTACTGCTCCGGCAGGAAGGTAAACGGCGTTTCCGTGCGCTGCTCTGATTTCTGTGTTCCATTGCACCAGAAGTGGCTTAGTCATGCTGGCCCCATGACCCAGAAAAACTGTGTGCGGACAAACGCCGGCTCCCTCGGCCTGTAAAGAAAGATGAGCGCCACAACCCCAGAGTCGTCTGTGACTGGACTTAACTGTCAGGGGTCCTTTACCTTTTTAAAAGCATCAAATATATCATTCGTGGTCATCCTCATCATCATTGTCCCCTTCATTCTCATCATCATCTTCAATTTCATCTTCGTCATCCTTATCGTCCATCCATTCATGGAAATCACCACAGGCATAATCACCTGACGTTTCCAGATCAATAGCAAAAGCTGCAGCTCCATGCGTTCTGAATCCTGTTACCTCATTGCCATATCTGTCCACACACCAGCCTTGTCCTGCACTTCCATGGCAGTGAGTTGGCTTGTACAGTGGTACCTCGGGTTACAGATGCTTCAGGTTACATACACTTCAGGTTACAGACTTCGCTAACCCAGAAATAGTACCTCGGGTTAAGAACTTTGCTTCAGGATGAGAACAGAAATCACGCGGTGGCAGCAGGCAGCAAAGTGGTACCTCAGGTTACGAACGGACCTCTGGAACGAATTAAGTATACTTTCCTAGGAAGCTTGGAGCTTCCTTCCCCCTTGCTGTTTCTGAATGTTGGGCATAGAGGAGTTGAAGTCGCAAATAGTTCAAGATCTTTGGACTGCGCCAAGCTTTCAAAACGTTTAATGAATTATGTAAGTGCACCATGAGAGTTAATGGCACGATAATTTGAAGATGAGAAGCACTGGAGTATTGGGGGGGAAATGGCTTAACTATCTCGCAGCTATTGAAAAGAAGCTTGAAAAATAAGATATAAAAAAAACAGGGGGAAGGGTGGGGAGAGAGAGAGAGAGAACTGAAGTGACTGATCACTCAAATGGAATCTCAGAGATTTCGCAAAGCAGAATTCAAAGAGCTTTAAATGAGCAGCTTCCTCTTCCAATTATATTTCAGCACTAGTGGCGTATGAATGCGCTCCCCGCATTAACATGTTCTGAGAGTAGAAGTGGCAGTGCTTGCTTTAATTTTAGATATCATCATCTTTTGACCACATCCAAATACATTTCCGCATATTTAAAATGCATTTCGGGCCTTCCTAAAGCTTTTTACTCGGAAATTGATTGCGACAGAAATTACTCCAAAGACATCTGTGTCAAATGCATTGAATGCCATCTGCTATGTGTATGTCTCCCCCACCAAAAAAGCATGAATTTAGGAACATAGGAAGCTGCCTTAGCCAGACCATTGTTCTATCTATTTCAGTATTTACAATGGCTGGCAGGGGCTCTCCAGAGTTTCAGACAAGGATCTCACCAGTCAAAGAATCAGAGGATCACAGAACTGGGAGCCTGAGAATCATCTATTCCAGGCTTCCTCAACCTCAGCCCTCCAGATGTTTTTGGCCTACAACTCCCATGATCCCTAGCTAGGGATCCCTAGCTAGGACCAGTGGTCAGGGATGATGGGAATTGTAGTCTCAAAACATCTGGAGGGCCGAGGTTGAGAAAGCCTGTAGTCTCAAAACATCTGGAGGGCCGAGGTTGAGGAAGCCTGATCTAGTCCACCCACCTGCAATACAGGAATATGCAGCTGTCCCTCCCGCCTCATGGGCAGGAGGTTTCCCACACTCCTCCTCATCCAGCCAATCCCCAACAGCAAGCAAGAGGCATTCTTACACTTCAAGAAGACATTCGGGTCAGCCAAAACCCCTCAAGGAGGGGGCAGACTATGGGAGGGATATGGTCTGAGAAAAGGGACGATGTCCTGAGGACACTCCAGTGACCAGGACAATCCTGGACATTCAGCCCTTGAGCTTGAGGTTTTCTGCCTCCGCCTCTGTGTGAGAACTCTAAGGCTTGAATTGTCTCTGTGGCAAATTCATTTTTAAATAGTTTTTTATTTATTTATACTTTTCAAATTTATACATTTCGTTAGTTTTACAATCCATTTGACATTTCAAAATTTGACCTCCTTCCCCCTCTTTCTGCGGTTCCTCAAATGTATTTCTTAATATCTTCTGCATATCCAAGTTAATTTAACTTGCTCATTTAATTATCTACTGTAAACGTATACTCTTATAAAACTGCAGGTTATTACACTAATCCTGCTAATGTGTTTATCTGGTTACAATTTATCTGTAAATATTCAGTAAACCATTTCCATTCTTTTATTAATTTTTTTTTAATCTTTATTTCTCATTCTTCCAGTAAGTTTCACCATTTCTGCATACTCCTTAAGTTTTTGTATCCATTCTTCCTTCCCTGGGACTTCTGTTTCTTTCCATTTTTGGGCAAGTAACATTCTTGCTGCTGTAGTTGCATACATGAATAAATTTCTATACAATTAAGGTAGTTCTGTCCCTATAATTCCCAAAAGAAAAGCTTCTGGGTTGTTTTTTAAATAAAAGTTATTTTGAAGACACTTTTCAATTCATTATATATCATTTCCCAGTAAGCTTTCGCCTTAAATTCAATCCGTGTAGCTCTCACATAAAGTAAAGGTAAAGGTACCCCTGCCCGTACGGGCCAGTCGTGTCCGCCTCTAGGGTTGTGCGCCCATCTCACTTAAGAGGCCAGGGGCCAGCGCTGTCCGGAGACACTTCCGGGTCACGTGGCCAGCGTGACGAAGCTGCTCTAGCGAGCCAGCACCAGCACAGCACATGGAAACGCCGTTTACCTTCCCGCTATAAAGCAGTACCTATTTAGCTACTTGCACTTAAGGGTGCTTTCGAACTGCTAGTTGGGCAGGAGCTGGGACCGAAAGATGGGAGCTCACCCCGCCACGGGGATTCGAACTGCCGACCATGCGATCGGCAAGCCCTAGGCACTGAGATTTTACCCACAGCGCCACCCGCGTCCCAGCTCTCACATGGAGGGGAGCAAAAATGGAATGTTGCTGAAGTTCAAAATCTTATAGTATGAAAAAACAACCACCCAATAGCAAAGATTTGCCATCTCTTCTGATAAGACAATGGCAGACTAAATGCAACTCAATTATGTCATTGAGAGCAAATACACTTTCTATTCTTAATATACTCCTCGCAGCAGGTAGTAATTATCTTATCCATGAAAAAAACAGAAGCAATAGATTCATTTCAAAAACTTGACAAGGGAAAGTCTAAATAGTTCTTCAGTACTGATGCAAAGCGAAAGCCAAAGGAGGCAGCTTGGAAGGGGTGAGTATTGGGGGACATTATAGCTCAGACTCCAAACAAAGTTGAAAAACAGAGTTGAGGAGTCACTGCTTATCACTGCGAAGTTGCTTTTGAGTTTTCAGAGCCAAATGTCCCCAAACATTATCTTATAATCCTAGCTAGGGTTGCTATATTTCAAAAATTGAAAATCTGGACACAAAAGTTGTTAATCTTTTTCTTTTTTGGGAGCCATGTTTTTGAGCTATTTTTAAGGAAATTGGCCAAAAAATAAACACTCCCAACATGGTTTGCCAGGCTTTTCCGGACATTTAACTGATTTCCAGAAATTCCACCCAGATGCTATTTCCGACAGATGAAACCCAGATATGTTTGGGGAATCCCAGGTGTATGGCAGCCCTCATAATCCTTGCAACCAGTCTGTAAAGTAGGTGTGCAGCAACAAAATGGCTTGCACGAAGCCACCTTGTGGGTTCATGGCAAGACTGATATTAGCATAGCTGTCAACTTACAGATTTGAAAATAAGGGATCAGCAGCCAAAATAAGGGATTTTCTGGGCACAGGTATGTTCAACTTCAAAGCCCCTCCGAGCCTAAGGCAGAAACCCAGCCAGCAGCCAAACGAAGCCTCAAGCGGTGGTTCCCACAGCGCAGCAACCCGGCAAAGGGGATGCAACAAGGAAAACCGTCACCTCTCCGCTGGGAAGTGCTGAGCAAAGGCGAGTCCCCAGGCAACGTGGCCGATTTGATGAGCACAAGGCATGCAAGCTCCACCCCCCCAGCCGTTCTTAGACTCCTTATTGGGTGAGCAACGCAGCCAAGCAACACAGTTGGAGCCTCCCTCCTCCCTGGCCGGCAGGGAGGGAGGGAGAGGAGCTGCTTCCTTTGAAACCCGGGAAATTTAAGGGACATCATCAATAAGGGACAGCAGCGGGACACAGCGCTGGGATAAGCGACTTTCCCGCCAAATAAGGGAGGATTGACAGCTATGGATATTAGGGATAGGGATGGGGAACCCATGGCACCTTGGATGTTACTGGACTCTTCTTTCCATCAGCCAACATAGTGATTGATCAGAGTTGTAGTCCAAAGCTATATAGAGGGTGCCAGGTTCCCCACATCCCTTGAACCAAGAGTAATAGAATTATGGCCCAGTAAGATTTAATACTGTGTAAGGATTCAAAGAATATAAAAAATGCAGGCTCTGCCAATGCCAATTTAACGTTACATAAGCTCTTGGTGATATATTAATAATCAGCTGCTAAGATTTTCTGTTCGCTATTGTAAGGGAATTGCTGAGACTAGATATAAAAAAAGAGAGTAACTGACAGCTTTAAGAATCTAGGTTCTTTGTACTCCTCTTAATAGATTCGTAGCAGGTGATAATTAACTCCCCTACAGAACTGGGAGAGAAAGCTTCTTTCCACATAAATGACAAAAAAAACCCAAACCCATCAGGAAAATCTAAATCAGAAATCCAAAAGAGCTATCCATTACACACTAAGCAGAAATGAATGGGGAAAGACCAGAAAGGATGATCTGCAAGTATACAGAAATTTGTGCATTTAGTTGAGGTTACAAGGGTCTAATAATTCATGTCTTCCATGCACTTAAATAAAAACATTCATAAAGAAGGTGTCAAAAACATGATAAGCAACCAACTCTTCAGCGTTTTCTGCCAAGGCTTTAGAGGCCTCCCTACTTAAAACAAAATTCCATGACAGCCGATGAAAGTTTTATGAACTGGCAAATTCAAGATCGTCACCATTTAATGCTTTACGGTAGAAACACAAAGAGATAATAGTCAACTGGCTGGACACTGAACAGGATTGAAGGCTTTCTGAGAAACAAGAGGTATCTCAATGCTTAGGCAAAAGCCAACGTACCCAGTAGAATGCAATATTAAAAAGGAGTCACAAGACTCTGTTTACATGTGGTGGAAATGTAAAAAGATAATGAACTTTATGCTACAAAGATTATAGATATTTTGTGATAAGTTAAATGTCATACAATTTGCAGTTAACCAGGAAACGAAGGACCCATGCTGAGGAAGATGGAAGCATATGGAAGAATTTTATCCTATATGTAACATTTTCTTTGTATTTAATGTGTTTTTTCTTTTTTATTCTTGTGATGGATGGATGCAATATTTAAAATCAATAAAGATTAAATGCAAAAAAGGGGGGAGGAAATGGGAGTGGAGCCACATAAAGAGGAGTGCAAGTTGGGGATGGGGGGGATGGAAAATGGGGGTGGGGTGGGATTAGAGAAGGGAGAGTGAAAGGGTCTTCTTGAGCCCTTTGCAACTTATGGTACCACGGACGATGCTCCAGGCATCTGGCAGGCTAGAACCCTGAAGAGAACAACTCCAGTTACAAGGCAAGAATGCGCTGCAACATTACATTTCATGGCAGGTCCCACTTGTATATTCCAGGAGGCGGGCTTCAAGATTCTATCACACTCCAGGGTGACCAAGAAATTGAATCCAGGGTGAGGCTATTAATGTGAAAGAGAAGGCAACAATACGAATGGCGGGTCCATAGGTGGCAGCAAAATGGGGGCAGAGAGGCAAGTGTCTCCCCAAACAAGGATCCTGCCCTCCCATTTGCTTTCCCCACAATTAATATAATATAATACTGGCCATTAATATAATACTGTTATTTTGCTTTCACAGCTAACTTACCTAGAAATGTACTTCTCTTCCTCCCCACCAGATTCCTTTTTTTTTGGTTCTGCTGCTGCTATCTCCACAAACCTCCTGCCTCCCATCGCAAGAGGTATCTTTGTAGTCAAATAAATGAAAGGTAAAGGTAAAAGGTAAAGGACCCCTGGACGGTTAAGTCCAGTCAAGGCGACTATGGGGTTGCGGCGCTCATCTCACTTTTCAGGCCGAGGGAGCAGGCTTTTGTCCACAGACAACTTTCTAGGTCATGTGACCAGCATGACTAAACCGCTTCTGGCACAGTGGGACACCGTGACAGGAACCGGAGCGCAAGGAAACACTGTTTACCTTCCCGCCATGGTGGAACCTACTTGCACTGGTGTGCTTTCGAGCAGCTAGGAGGAGCTGGGGCACAGCAATGGGAGCTCACCCCGCCGCCGGGATTCGAACCACCGACCTTCTGATCGGCAAGCCCAAGAGGCTCAGGGGTTTAGACCACAGCGCCATCATTTCATCACACACAAAGTTGGCCATCATTTAGATAGCAAGGTGCGGTGTGCCTTCCTGAAGGGAGTGCTTATAAACTAGAGCAATGGGGAAGTTCCCATTAATGTAGCCCCTTTTTCCTTGTTCAGTTGAACCTACTTGTCTTAGGTTCAACCAGTGTTGGCAGTAGAACTCCACTCTTCAGACTGGAGAGTTGAAACCACCACAGGGGAAGGAATTGTTCATAGTAATCAGCTCCAAGTTAGCAATGCCTGTGGCGCACTACCTCTGTGGGAAAAGGGATAGGAGAAGATGGTGGAGAAGATCTGGAGGCATGAAGGCAGCACAGAATCTTATTTCATACACTTATTTTTCCATTTTCAACAGCTGGATGGTTTATAACAAGCTTTGCTCCTGCCGAAACTTTGCTGATGGATCCCCCGATTGCTCCTGATCTGCTTAATTCCTCTTCCAAAATGAGCATTAAGCAGGCACAAATATCTCAGTGTTTCCCATCCATTTAGGCATCATCTCTGGCATATCACGGTAAAATGAGACGAATCAATGAGAAAATGTGCATCAAGGTAGGCATTTTACAGCTACTTTAGCCGAGTTCAAGTCTATTAAACAGGGAAATGAACCTAGAGGAAAGTCACTGTGCAAGTCATCTCTCAGTTTAATAACACTTGCATTCGAATTATTGTTAACTTCTAACTTATTTCAGCCTTGCTCGGGATAAATCATTTAAAAGGAACAAGCTAAAATTGCATATTAGCAAGTGGAAGGCAATATTTAGCTCCTGGAAGGAAGAGAAGTGTTCAATGTACGGTCATAAATCTGGGAAGCATCAAAGCTGGCCATCATTTAGGTAGCATTTAACTAATAAACAATTGTGGTTCAGGATGATGAAGTGGACTGGTGTGTTAATGAATTAGGATGCAATGCAAACCCCAGTTGCTGCCCAGTAAAGCTTAATGGAGTTTGGAGACCATTGGTGCATCTGTAGCCCTGCTGCTTATGCCGGCCAGGATAGAGTGGGAAGGAGAGCAATCAAATCACTGAATCAGCCTCCCAGTGATTGCTCCATACATTTCCAGAGTTCCTTGGGAAGAAGGGTTGATTAGCAAACCACTCAGTGAATTGTTAACTCTCAGAGGGGAATACAGCAGACTCTCCAAGTGTCCTTGTTTTCCAAGGACAGTCCCGGATTTACAGAAGCCGTCCCAGTTTCTGATTTGATCCCAGAATGTCTCGCTTTTCCTTAGGACGTCTCTATTTTCATCGGAGAAATGTTGGAGGGTATGGAGTTAGGCTAGGGTTGCCATATTTCAAAAAGTAAAAACTAGGACAGAAAGACCTCAATATTATCAAGGTTTCTAAAAGAAAACCCAAAGGCTGTTGAGCTTTTTTAAAGACAAACCCCCAAATTGTTGAGCCTTTTCTAGTAGAAGCTACAAGAATTTTCAAGGTGTGGAACTTTTCTGGGCATTTCCAGCACAATGTAACACCCATTGCCAGTTTTCTAGGTCATTTGCCTGATTTCCAAAAAGTAATCCAGGACACCATTTTCAGAAAATCAGGTTGTATGGCAGCCCTATGTTATGTGACTCCCGAGCCAAGGAGATAAGTAACTATACAACCTGAAGGCAGCCCTGTATAGCACAAGTTTTTGTAATGTCCAGTGGTTTTTTATGTTTTTATATATGCAGGAAGCCACCCAGAGTGGCTTTGGCAACACTGTCAGATGTATGGGGTATAAATAATGTTGTTGTTGTTGTTATTGACGTCCCTACTTTCATTGGAAAAACAATGGAAGGTATGATAAGCATTTCCTAGCAACTCTTAGCATCCTTACCAAACTCCTGTTCCCAGAATTCTTTGAGGGAGGCTGTGACTGCTAAAATAGTGTAAACCTGATTTAAATGTATGGTGCAAATGTGGCCTTAATGCAATCTCACGGAAGCAGTGGGACCAGCTTAGAATCCAATGGCTCTTGAGCCAGCTCAGCTCTTCCTCTTGAACACCCCATTTCAAAGCTTCCCACTGGTTGTTACTGGTGGGGTTCCCTCTTGCAGAGCTTCTGTCTACTGGGCCATTCAAAAGATGAAAGAGGGAGCACCACCCCAGCAGAGTGACGTGCTAGCAGAATGGGGGGGGTACCCTACAAAGGCTGGTGGGATCAGATGGAGGGACACCTCCACACAGTCCACACACCCAGTCTGGCACAAAACTGCTTTATAGACCTTTAAAGCCCTCAACGGCCTCAGCGCAGTATACCTGAAGGAGCGTCTCCATCCCCATTGTTCAGCCCGGACACTGAGGTCCAGCTCCAAAGGCCTTCTGGTGGTTCCCTCCCTGAGAGAAGTGAGGTTACAGGGAAGCAAGCAGAGGGCCTTCTTGGTAGTGGTGCCCACCCTGTGGAACACCCTCCCACCAGATGTCAAGGAAATAAACAACTATCTGACTTTTAGAAGACGTCTGAAGGCAGCCCGGAACTGGGAAGTTTTTAATATTTAGTGTTTTAATTTGCTGGAAGCAGCAACTTCAATGCATTGTTGGAGCTAGGCAAAGGGACTTTTTGATCTAATATCCTTTAACATCACTGATGCTGGTCTCTGCAGAATAGTGGCCATTTGGCCAGGGCTTTTAAAGCATCTGTAGTTTGACTGAGTTTTGTTGGACCAGTAGCTGGGTTTTTGATTTGTGTCTGCCTATTTAGGATTTTATGGTTCAATTTTATCGTTGTACTATTGCAGGGTTTGTCTTATTGATTTATGACCTTGTCTATTAAAGCTGTTGTAGTGGATGTTTTAATTTAGTCTATTTTACTATCCACATTGCCAAGAGAAGACCTTCATTAAAAAAAAATGGGGGACTTGATTAAAATAAATAAATTCTAAACATTTTTTAATTCTAAGAAATTATCTCAATCATCTATCCATAAACCAACTCTTAAGCACTTTCATATTTTCTTTTTCCAAATATACATACATATATGTTACAGAGACAGAACACAAGAGGTTCATGCAATGAAAGGACCAATGTGCTCACTCTTTAAAAGACCATTTGAGAGGTCTTCTATACTTGTGGTCACACTTTTGTAACACAGATTAATTATATGCTGAGAAGTATGTGCTGTTAAGGAAGCACTTTATCCAGCTGCTTATCTAGGACACCCCCCAAAAAATCACTTACACACCCACCTTTGTGCCACTGTGCAAGAAGGACAGGAAGCTTCTCCTGAGTTTGATTTTGCAATGATAGCAGTATCACATTGATGCACATTTACATCATCATTGTTGCTGTTGTTTAGTCATTTAGCCGTGTCCAACTCTTCATGACCCCATGGACCAGAGCACACCAGGCACTCCTGTCTTCCACTGCCTCCCACAGTTTGGTCAAACTCATGCTGGTAGCTTTGAGAACACTGTGCAACCATCTCGTCCTCTGTCGGCCCCTCTCCTTGTGCCCGCCATCTTTCCCAACATCAGGGTCTTTCCCAGGGAGTCTTCTCTTCTCATGAGGTGGCCAAAGTATTGGAGCCTCAGCTTCAGGATCTGTCCTTCCAGTGAGCACTCAGGGCTGATTTCCTTCAGAATGGAGAGGTTTATCTTCTTGCAGTCCATGGGACTCTCAAGAGTCTCCTCCAGCACCATAATTCAAAAGCATCCATTCTTTGGCAATCAGCCTTCTTTATGGTCCAGCTCTCACTTCCATACATCACTACTGGGAAAACCATGGCTTTAACTATACGGACCTTTGTTGGCAAGGTGATGTCTCTGCTTTTTAAGATGCTGTCTAGGTTTGTCACTGCTTTTCTCCCAAGAAGCAGGCGTCTTTTAATTTCGTGACTGCTGTCACCATCTGCAGTGATACACACCATCATCTTTTTGTGCCCCTCACCAGGCCTGCACCCCCAACAGGGGCCAGTTTTGCCAACCCCTAGGTATGCCTCTGACTTTATCTGTAGTTCCTTTTACATTTTAAAGAATTAAACATATTTCTCCTTCTCCTCTGCCAGGCCCCTGCTTCAAGAAGCTAAAAGCAATCAGAAAACTTTTCTCAAATTATTTATAGAAAAAAGAAAACAGCCCTCACAGTGGCAGAGCTAGCCACTAGGGCACCCAGAGTGGCCACATGCTGTGCCCAAGGGGGTGGGGTGATCCACTCAAGGGGACGGGGCGATCCACCCGGCGGTGCGAGATCAACACAGCATCAATCTGCCCGGGGGTTTGCTATTGGCATGGCGGCGATCCGCCCAGGGTGGATTTTGTAAAAAAAAACCCTCAGGGATGACTCCCGGGGCAGCCTGCACCCACCTTGCTCTGCCTCTGAACCCTCACCATTGGCTCTGGGTGCAAAAGTTTCTTCTTCTTCTTCTTCTTCGTCTTCTTCTTCTTCTTCGGTGATCACTCATAGCCGAGTAAGATTGTCTTCCATAAACACGGTTTTAACAATGAGTCCGTAAGTGACTGTGGAGGCCAATTCTGGATCCACACATTCTTCCACAGTGGGGACATAGGTTTCTGGGCGGGAATTGATCATGGTGAGGGTTTGCCAAGCATGCCTTCCTCTTAGCACATTTCTCCCTTGCGTCCTGAGTTCGTGTGTCTTCAAAGCCCATGACACCTTTGGTGAAGGCTGTTCTCCAACTGGAGAGCTCACAGGCCAGTGTTTCCCAATTGTTGGTGTTTATACTACATTTTTTAAAAAATTGCCTTGAGACAGTCTTTAAACCTCTTTTGTTGACCAGCATTACACTTCCATTTTTAAAGTTTGGAATAGAGTAGTTGCTTTGGAAGAGGATAATCAGGCACTTGAATTTAAACATATATGGGAAGCTTTTGGGAAAGCATTCACTGATCTGTCACAAAGAATAGAGGCCACTAACGGGCCAAATTAATTAATTTACTCTTTATCTGTAGTGGTGAGTTTTGAAGCCAACTGGATTAATAATCTGCCATTCCAACCCTGCTCATTTTTTAGCATTATAATTACAAGACAATTAGTCTCAGTCGCTGTTCTGCACCTGCCTTATGATGAAAGGTGTCCAAACACATGAAGTCTGAAATTATACATTTTAGCTGTTCCACGGGGTTTTCTTTTCTTAAGTAGGTTGGAGGCAAGATTCAGCTTGACTAGCATCCTTTGTATAAAAGGGAGAGAAGTCGCCCTAAGTGGTTCAGGCAGCAATTACCAACTATCCCAAAGGGGCAATTAAAATACACACACACCCTCGAACAATTACAGTGACTTTGAGCCAAAACACATGTTATAGTGGATTAATATAAAAAATGACAGGGACGCGGGTGGCGCTGTGGGTAAAAGCCTCAGCTCCTAGGGCTTGCCGATCGAAAGGTCGGCGGTTCGAATCCCCGCGGCGGGGTGCGCTCCCGTTGCTCGGTCCCAGCGCCTGCCAACCTAGCAGTTCGAAAGCACCCCCGGGTGCAAGTAGATAAATAGGGACCGCTTTCTAGCGGGAAGGTAAACGGCGTTTCCGTGTGCGGCTCTGGCTCGCCAGAGCAGCGATGTCACGCTGGCCACGTGACCCGGAAGTGTCTCCGGACAGCGCTGGCCCCCGGCCTATAGAGTGAGATGGGCGCACCAACCCCAGAGTCTGTCATGACTGGCCCGTATGGGCAGGGGTACCTTTACCTTTACCTTTATCAAAAATGACCTCCTGTATCTCATCCTCCCCTTTCTCTCTTCCAAACAGGAGTGGAGAACTTATGCAGCCCTCCAGATATGGTTGACCAATGGTCAGGGGAGACAGGAAGTTGTGGTCTAGGTCCAGAAACATCTGCAGGGTCAAAGGTTCCTTGCTACCACTGCTGTTAAGGTTTAGTTCCATTTAAGTAACATTGTCACTTTTGCAGATACCAATATAGTGCAGTTTGAAGCAACTGGAAACATAAGAGCTAACTTCTTTTGGAATAAAACATTGCCCAGACCCATAAAAAATATTGTTCAAACTTTTTACCAGCAGAAAGCTTCAGAACAAAACAGAATACATCCAAATATTTGTACAATATATTGTGTTATCTACAACCGGCTCAGCATCTTGCCTATGAAATGTGAAATAATCCAAACAGACCTAGAAGCAAAGGTCCCTCTCTCTCTCTCTCTCTCTCTCTCTCCACAGCCTGAAGGCTATTTACTCTTGCTTCAGGAGAGCTTCATTTTACATCTTCACTCCACTGAGTTTGAGGGATGTGGGTGGTGCTGTGGTCTAATCCACCGAGCCTCTTGGGCTTGCTGATCAGAAGGTCGGCGGTTTGAATCCGCGCAATGGGGTGAGCTTCCGTTGCTCTGTCCCAGTTTCTGCCAACCTAGCAGTTTGAAAGCACGCCAGTGCAAGTAGATAAATAGGTACAGTGTTTCCATGCACTCTGGCTTCTGTCACGGTGTTCCATTGCTCCAGAAGCCATTTAGTCATGCTGGCCACATGACCTGGAAAACTTGTCTGCGGACAAATGTCAACTCCCTCAGCCTGAAAGCAGAGGTGAGCGCCATACCCCATAGTCGTTTTCAAATGGACTTAACCATCCAGGAGCGCTTTACCTTTACCTTTACTGTTCAGTATGGGAGATAATGATTCGAAGGCAACTCACTTTCAAAATGGAGATTTTGAAACCCAATACCTCTTACATGATCTAAGGTTACAACCCTCACATGTTACCTACAGAAAAACAGCAATCAGCTAGTTAGTCATTAACTTATGCAACCAGAGCTCAACATGCTCTCTCCTTGGCTTTAATATAACCCCATTGAAGAACCCCATGTTAAACCTTCAGCAATATACATTTAGGCATTCTCATTTCAGAATCAATTAAACCATTATACTTAAGAGTCACATCATGTGATTCATCTTACTCTACTCCATGCCATTGGCAGCTGTTGGTGGTAAAGGTAAAGAATCCCTGTATGGTTAAGTCCAGGCTAAGATGACTATGGGGTTGCGGTGCTCATCTCGCTTTCAGGCCAAGGGAGCTGGCGTTTGTCCACAGGCAGCTTTCTGGGTCATGTGGCCAGCAGGACTGAACCGCTTCTGGTGCAACTCTGACAGAAACCAGAGTGCATGGAAACACCGTTTACCTTCCTGCTACAGCAGTACCTATTTAGCTACTTGCACTGATGTGCTTAGTGCCCTGGGACAAGCGAAAACCAGAGAATAGAGAATGTGACACAGTAAGGCATCTTTCGGCCAGAGGCCATAACCTGCTGTAATGTGACATTTGGGCTGCAGAAAGCACTATGCTACCTCAAGTAGCTTGCGAATAGTGCTTTTCTCCTTCCCGCATTGCCCCTGGTCCACTCTTGAACAATTCTTTTTAATTTAAATTCAAAAGGCTTTTTTTTTTTCAAATCAACACTGTCCCATGTGCCAAGGGTATATAAATCAAAATCCCATATACCTCAACGTTACGTGCTTTTGACATTGAAGTTTCACTTAGGCGAATATTACTCCATAAACAGCATTTGATTAGATTTGGGGGTTGAAATAGTCCACAGAAAGCCAGGTTTAATCATTTGTTTGATTAAAATGGCAAGGCAGAGCTCCCATTACATGGTAGGAGAAGCTCACATTTTTAAAATCTCCTTCACAGAATCCTTCAGACGCATTTTAGGTACTACTGATGATGCCCTTTATCGAAATACTTGGTCTTTATAACTTTACAACTTACAGCTGCCTCACTTTGCCTCACTTGAACTTTATAATTGAAAACCAAACCAATGACCTTTAACCGAGGGGGGTGGGATGTGAGTGTTGGTGATTCTTACCACAGAACTACATATCTTTTGTTCCTTTGAAAAATCAGACCCTTTACAGTCTTCAGTCAGTATTCATTCTCCTTACCCCACCCCATTTTCTCAGGGGGGAGAGAGAGAGAGAGGGAGAGAGATGCTTTAAGGCTTTTTTCCTGACATAATGTACTGATAAAGCAAGAAAAAAAGAGTATTGGTTTTGCTCCACTTAATAGCTGCTTAGTACAGTGGAAATTATCTGCCTGATTATCTGTTCTTTCAGAGGGCCCAAATGGCGCTTTGCTGAAAAAGAATTGCTTCCAATTATTCCACCACTTTCTCTTTAGCTTTTAATTATCATGTTTGAACTTCCCATTCTCACCTCCATGAGAGAATCATAGTGTCTGTTTACTGCCTTCCCCTAATGTCATTGCTCTGCTTAGACCTATTGCCTCCTTTTTCCTTGCACCTCCCTTTGCTGCTAATTTTTTATCTCATTTTATTGGTGTTCTCCTGCCAACCTAGCAGTTCAAAAGCACGTCAAAGTCTAAGTAGATAAATAGGTACCGCTCCAGCGGGAAGGTAAACGGCGTTTCCATGCGCTGCTCTGGTTCGCCAGAAGTGGCTTAGTCATGCTGGCCACATGACCCGGAAGCTGTACGCCGGCTCCCTCAGCCAATAAAGTGAGATGAACGCTGCAACCCTAGAGTCAGTCATGACTGGACCTAATGGTCAGGGGTCCCTTTACCTTTACCTTTTACAGCAAAGCAAGTAATCTCTTCAGCTCCCAGGACCTTCATGGAAACCTGTTATCAGCATGGCCAAGAGAATTTGGAAGTGGGAGAAAAGCAATGACAAACCCAGACAGCATCTTAAAAAGCAGAGACATCTCCTTGCCAACAAAGGTCCGTATAGTTAAAGCTATGGTTTTCCCAGTAGTGATGTATGGAAGTGAGAGCTGGACCATAAAGAAGGCTGATTGCCAAAGAATGGATGCTTTTGAATTATGGTGCTGGAGGAGACTCTTGAGAGTCCCATAGACTGCAAGAAGATCAAACCTATCCATTCTGAAGGAAATCAGCCCTGAGTGCTCACTGGAAGGACAGATCCTGAAGCTGAGACTCCAATAGTTTGGCCACCTCATGAGAAGAGAAGACTCCCTGGAAAAGACCCTGATGTTGGGAAAGATGGAGGGCACAAGGAGAAGGGGACGACAGAGGACGAGATGGTTGGATAGTGTTCTAGAAGCTACCAGCATGAGTTTGACCAAACTGTGGGAGGCAGTGGGAGACAGGAGTGCCTGGCGTGCTCTGGTCCATGGGGTCACGAAGAGTCGGACACGACTAAACGACTAAACAACAATTTTTGGATTCATGTAACTAGAGGCCACATCTGTCTAAATATCCCCAATTTTTAAGATTAATATCCCATTGCATAGGAAAAGCCCAATTGGGTTGAGCTATCAGTTTTCCAAGTCCAAAATTACCAGGACTAATGTAAAAAAAAACAAAAAACCTTAAAGCAAGGAAGAAAACAACCCAAACAGAAAACTGTGACACCAGAGCCAACATGGTAATTGAAAGCCCCACCACTAAAAATTATAAGCATGCCGAAATAAAATTGCCAAGTGTAGAGATGGGAGACTTCTGGACCTTCAAATGCTCCAACTCCCATTCGTCCCAGCAGCATAGCCAACGGTTAAGGATGATGGAAATTGTAGTCAAGCATCATTTGGAAGCCCACAAGTCCCCATCACCAACCTAGGGAACAAAATCTCTCCTGTACGTTCAAAGCATTGCACAAATGCATGATTGTAATTATTGTTACAATACTCTTAAAATTGACCATGCCTCTGAGGGGTCATTCTTTCATATGTGGTGGACCTGCAGGAAGGTCCATCACATGGATCTTAATAAAATTAAGGGGAAGGGGAATTAAGCGACTTTTCCCAAGAGGCCAGAAACCTTCCTGATGGCGATACTAGACTGTGAAATCCCAGATATAGCCTAATGGTATTTATTATACATGTGACTAAAGCAGCAAGGATTCTCGAGGCCCCGAAATGGAAGGAGGAGAGAACACGCTCAAAGGAAGAATGGTTGATGAAAATCGTGGAATATGCAGATATGGCAAAATTGATGGCACTGATAAAAGGTACAAATTTCAAATCTTTTAAAGAAGACTGGAAACCCTTTCTACAGTGGTACCTCGGGTTAAGAATATAATTCGTTCTGGAGGTCTGTTCTTACCCTGAAATTGTTCTTAACCTGAAGCACCACTTTAGCTAATGGGGCCTCCCGCTGCCGCTGCGCTGCCGGAGCACGATTTCTGTTTTCATCCTGAAGCAAAGTTCTTAACCCGAGGTAATATTTCTAGGTTAGCGGAGTCTGTAATCTGAAGCATATGTAACCCAAGGTACCACTGTAGTTTATAACAGTAACTATTTTTATTGCACTAGCCAAAGGCCATGGCAACATCCAAAGAAGGGAAAAAACAAAGAATAAAAAACAGCAGTCGCTACATATGCAGTAAAACCATGGTCAAATCCAACAAAATCTCTTATTTCTCATTGTACGGAATAAAAAGTAGTTCTCAAATAAAATGTGCAAATTAGATTTCAGAGTCCCCTTTACAACTGACTGCTAGCCCATCTAGTTCTTTCTTCCTAATCTTCCTAGCTGCCAGGAAGATAGAGAGCCACCTTCTAAATCACAGAGTCATCAGTATCAATCAGCAGCTATTTCATCCTCTCCACCCTTTCTGGTCTATATTAAAAGTTATTTCCCATATACAAAGACCCACAGCGAGAAGTGTAAGAAAACAGCAGAATATATTAAGAAACATGTTAGAGAGGATGAAATGAGGTAAGACAGAACCTTAAAATTGTATGTAATTTTGGGTTTTAAACATTGATGTTTAGTTAATTTTGGGTTTTAAGCATTGATGTTTAGTTAATTTTGGGTTTTAAACATTGATGTTTAGTTAATTTTGGGTTTTAAACATTGGGTGAGAGGGAATGCACTAGTTCTGTTGAATTGGAATGTAATTGTTGAGTAACAAATGTAATTTTCTATATGGAAAAAAGAGTAAGTAAGTAAGTAAGTAAGTAAGTAATAATAATAATAATAATAATAATAATAGACCCTGCCTCCAAGCCTTGGCATGGTACTATTATTGTATTCTTCTACACACAGGGCTTATAGCCTCACAATACTCTAGAAGACCAGTTGGAAACTAATGTCAAGGTATTTTGTATCTAAAGCACAGTTCTGTATAAAAGTACAAGTTTCTGGAGTTGGTTCTCCAATTAATCTAGCTAGTTTTGTGCCTTTCTCCTACACCCCAGCATAACAAGCAATTTTGCCACAACTAGCAATACAAAGGCAGGCAGATTTTCTACGCAGCTGCTGAATGTCTCACTTGTGAATTAATTATACGGTCACAGATCAATAAAGCAAGCACGTTACATAATTGAAACGAACAAGGGCTACAAAGCAACTTAATGAGGAAAAAAAAAGCAAAAGCTGAGAGACCAAACTAAGAATCATTCCACGAGGTCCCTTCTTTCAGGACTCCCACTTAAATGAGGAACATAAACAAGGCAACTACTTGCTGAAGAAGAGAGACATAAGATTAAGATTCGACTATCCACCTTTGCCAGAACTCCTATCTTCACTTGCATTCACTGCATTAAAGATTAGCCTTGGTGCGCCTGCAAATGTATCAGGGCTGGGTAGCAGGCAGCAGATTCCATGATTTAGGAACAAAGAACAAGCCAGTGGTCAGGAGCAAAGAACCAGGTGGGAACTACGACCAAATAAAAAACCAGAATTAAGCAAATTTCCAAGGATACAGCAACATAGCAGAGCTCAGGGACACCTCATTGCTCAACCCAGGAAGAATAGGAATAGAAAACCCTCTCTCTCTATGCCTTCCTTCCCAGAAGGATCCTATAGCCAGCCTTAGTGGACAGAGTCCGATCAGAAACTGAGATGACCGCCACCTGAAGTTCAATGGTTGGCCACATGGGGCAGCCCTATAAAGAGGCCCCACGGTAGCTGGATCGAAAGGTAATACATGAATGGAAGCAATTTTTCCTAGGGCTGCCATACGTCTGGATTTCCCCAGACATCACCAGGATTTCAAAGGCAGAATTGACATCCGGGATTTCTGAAAGGTTGCAGTTTTTCCTGAATCTACGAGTAAGGCAAGTCTTCTCTCTCTTTTTGGCTCAACAACTTTTGGGGCTTTTACTATTTGAAATAGGGCAACTCCGTCTTTCCTATGTGCATCTAGAACATATACACATATGTATCTGGCTTCTCATCTACATCTGTAAGGTAAAGGTAAAGGGACCCCTGACCATCAGGCCCAGTCGTGACCGACTCTGGGGTTGCGGCGCTCATCTCGCTTTACTGGCCGAGGGAGCCGGCGTTTATCCGCAGACAGCTTCCGGGTCATGTGGCCAGCATGACTAAGCCGCTTCTGGCAAACCAGAGCAGCGCATGGAAACACCGTTTACCTTCCCGCCTGAGTGGTACCTATTTATCAACTTGCACTTTGAGGTGCTTTCGAACTGCTAGGTTGGCAGGAGCAGGGACCAAGCAATGGGAGCTCACCCTGTCACAGGGATTCGAACCGCCGACCTTCTGATCAGCAAGTCCTAGGCTCTGTGGCTTAACCCACAGCACCACCCGTGTCCCACATCTACATCTGTACTTGATATGAAATTCAGAACACTAGAAAATGCTGCTGTCACTTTTCTCACCTTCACCAGCAGGGCTAAATCATATGCAAAATCCATGAGCTCTTAAGCCACCGAATCTTGGGCCTCATTCAATGAGCTCGATAGGTCATTGGATGCCAGCAGGATGTGCACACCATACAGGTCACTAGCTGTTGAGTGCACCTGCAAATGTATCAGGGCCACTTTGTTCAAGATACAGTGCTACCTTGGTTCTCGAACGGCTGAGGTTGTCAAACAAATCGGCTACCGAACGCCGCAAACCCAGAAGTAACTGTTCCAGTTTACGAACATTTTTCAGAAGCTGGACATCCGACGCAGCTTCCATGCAGGAAACTCTTGCAGCCAATTGGAAGCTGTACCTTGGTTTTTGAACAGTTTCGGGACTCTCAGAATGGATTAAGTTCGAGAACCAAGGTACCACTGTACATAGTTTCACAAATGATAGACTCCATTTCTGAGCAAACCATAGTGAATCTGGCCACTAAGACGCCTCTGAATTATTTATTTAATTTTGTTAACAATTACCATTGTTGTTGTTTGTGATGGTTTGTGTATGCTCTTCGCAATAAGCACCCTCTGCTCACCCAGAGAGCTATTTACAGTTCTTTATTTTACACATGTACAAGCAGCACAGTACAATCATGCATCCGAATCGTCTGGTTCAGATTTGGGGAGTGGTCTTCTCCTGCTTCTCCTCCAACAGAAAAGGTGGGGGAGCTTCATGGGACGTCTCTGATCCCTGCTCTTTAACCCTCTCCTTTCCTGTGCCAAAGGCACAGGCATAGGCTCTCCATCTGTTCCTGAGCTCCCTGTGTGGTGCTGGGGCTCTGCTTCAGCATTGAAGAGCCTTCCTGCCTCCTGGCTCTCTCCCTCTTCCCCTTCCATCACTTCCTCTCTGTCTCCTTCTGACTGTTCCCACTCTGATTCTTCTCCTCCCCCCCCCCCTCGACTCAAAGGCGTTCCTTGGCAGTCCTGTGACATTGTTATCCTACTTAATTATCATTATGATTGGCAGCAGTGACTTGGATGACGCCCATTAAAGTTCTCCATGTACCTGACATCCAAATATTGAAAGAAATTCAGTGTAGCGCTATGGCAATTGTTCCATCACCTCGAGCTTCTCAAGGTGCCAGATGAAACAATCTCTCTTCTCCGCCCCACCACACAGAGCCAACTGTGGAAGGCATGAGGGGACATAGGGCAAGAAGAGAGGGGGGAAACCCCATTGGGTGAGTGGAACTTGTTAGCTGAGTCCTGTCCATTGATCAGAACATCTGCGCAAGGTCCTATGTATATAGGATGTTGCAGATGCATCTGTACAGTGGGGAAAATCATGACTATCCACTTCAGAGTCCCAGATAGGAAAATACAAGCGATGAATTCATAGAAATATAGGGTTGGATGTGAGAAAGGGAATAGGCAGTCAGCTATGATTCAGTCTCAAGACAACACCTTCAGTGCTTTAAGTAGACATGTTCTTTGCTAAGTAAAATAACAAGGTACCGTATTTCTTGTGAGTGGCTTGATCCCTTATCCTATCTCCTATACAATTTATTCTGTTACTTAAAGTCATTATTATTATTATTATTATTATTAATTAAATTTATGTACCGCCCTATACCTACAGGTCTCAGGGTGCTTCACAAGATAAAATTACAATATAGAACCACAAAATACATAATCAAAATATAAACAGAAACAGCCAAATAACCCCCTTCAACCCCCCCCCCACATAAAAACAGTTAAAAACAATTTTTAAAAAGGAAAAAACACAATTAAAAAGCAGTTTGAAATAATGTAAACAGTCATATACTAAAATGTATTGTGTTTGGGGGGTTTTGTTTTTTGTTTCAGTTCACATTTTTCATATGTCCAATCACTTGTTCATGATTGCAGTTCTATCTCAGGCATAGTGAACCAATTATGCAATTTGCTGACAATCATAGATACAAGTTGTTAATATGCAACACATGTTCCTGGCAAGCTGGGGAGCGGGGAGACTTCAAACAAAAAGACCCACAACACCTGCAATTCCTTAAAACTACTTCTGCCTGGAGCATTGCTTATGCTGGCTCCGCATTAACATACTGTAAGTGCCACATTTATTAAAATTCACTGAGGTGAATAAACCCATATGATTTGGATTTTTTTGCTCAACCATGCAAAAAGAAAACCCTAAAGTGAGTTGCTTATACTTGTGTGTCAAATGCTCGGGGGGGGGGGAGGAATCCCCCTAAAAAAAACTTTCACAGAAGCACCATCCCGAAATGGAATATAGCTACTTAAGTTTGTGCATTGAATGAAGTAATCCTAGAGATGAGGAACATGTGGTCCTACAGATATTGTCAGACTCCTAACTACCCCAGCCATCAGGGGTGATGGAAGTTTTAGTCCAACACTATTTATGCCACGGGATACGGGTGGCGCTGTGGGTTAAACCACAGAGCCTAGGATTTGCCAATCAGAAGGTCGACGGTTCAAATCCCCACGACGGGGTGAGCTCCCGTTGCTCGGTCCCTGCTCCTGCCAACCTAGCCGTTCGAAAGCACATCAAAGTGCAAGTAGATAAATAGGTACCGCTCCAGAGGGAAGGTAAACGGCATTTCTGTGCGCTGCTCTGGTTTGCCAGAAGCGGCTTAGTCATGCTGGCCACATGACCACATGTACGCCGGCTCCCTCGGCCAATAAAGTGAGATGAGTGCCGCAACCCCAGAGTCGGCCACGACTGGACCTCTAATGGTCAGGGGTCCCTTTACCTTTACCTATTTATGCCTCATTATTAATAGTTTCTATAGTGTCACACAACTCTGATGCTGTTGTTCTGCTACAACAGAACAACACTACCTCTCTGAGCTTATTCCACAAGAGTGCTTCTATCATTATTTTTAATTCTTGTCCTCCCTAAAAGAGGGCACATGTTGAGGTGAGACCTGGAGACTGACCTCCTGGTTGCGGGTGGGTATATTGGTCAGCCACAACATTCGATTGGTAGGTCCCTCGTTGTTGGGTTTAATCTGGCCAATGGGATGCAGTCTAAACAGACTGAGGGACCTATATATACCTATGCACGTGACCCAGAGCTTCCTCTTTTGGCTCGTGCATCGGAACACCCGCCCACCTCTCCCTACTTTTAGGGCATTTTGCGATTGACCTTGCTATGCCGTTGTGTGTCATCTGTCGTTGGGATAGGGGCATGGCAGGAATTTTCCCACTTGGCTGATTGGCTGTTGCCATTTGGCTTTTACCTGCCGTGTAGCAAATTGTCACAACTTGTAAGGTTGCGGATAGGCACTGGTTCAGGTGATAGGGATGGGAGAACGGTCTCGCCATCCCTATGTGATGGGTATTCCGTTAAAGGAATCAAGGGACTCAACTTGGTTTGGTCAACCCCCTCTCGGGAGTGCCCATGCCTGAGTCCAGGGGAGCATCTGGGGAGTGAACAGAGTCTGTTCCTGGGCTTTTCACCTACCTCAGGTGTTCACCCTTGGCTGACCTATGCTGGAGCCCTGGGTCAGCGCTACCTGCCAAGGGTGCAGGGAGCTAGTCAAACCAGAGCCTATGCAACCACTCACTTTTCTGTAATCAATAAAGTTGTAGTCTAAATTCTGCCAAAAACCAAAACTAAAATTTGAGTCAATTGTGTGTTTATTTAGGGGGGAGGTCTCTGGGTCTGAACACGTGACAGCTCAATCCTGAAATGGGTTGGAGTGTGTGAGATTATGGGGGTGGGGGAATAATATTCATATTGTTAACAAATGCCTCAGTTCCCTGAATTGTGTGGAAATTGTAGGCGTGTGTTGTTTGCCAAGGTTTGATTCCCTTTGGAACAAGGGATCTCTGGAGACTAAGGATAATATCCAGCCAAGCAGTTTTGACCTATTGAAACCAATGGTCTTCAGTAACTTTTAGCTCAGGGTCTACTCTGAGTATGAGTAACACTGGATGTCACCCTTGAGGCATTTTTGTAATATTTACAGATTGAGCAGATATGGAAACAGACACTGTAACTCCTACAAACGGCAAAATCCACAGTCCCACATCGTGTCGCAGAGAAGTACACCCCCAAAAGGTCTTTCCCAGGGCTCCAAACTGGTCCCTCCCTGCCCTCTTCTGGGTTCTAAACGAAGTCAGCCTTCACACACACCCTGTTTGATAATATCATTCCCTGCCCTTTCTCCAATCGGTTTTTTCTATTTGGAACATTCTAGAATGGGCTCTGTGTCACAAACCAACTGTCACCTCTGGTTCCATCAGCCCTCAGAACTCCTGGTGTTTTCTTGTTCTCAGAGAGCTCCCAGCTCCTCACTCAAATGGTTTGGTTGTCCCCTTTACTCACATGAAGCTGCTCTTTTTGCTTTGTTTCACATACAGTGTTGGGGTTTCTGGGTGGTTTTCTGTGTCCCTCCAGCCACAGGAGCAGAGGAGATAGAGAGCCAGGCAAGAACTTCACCAAAGGACCTGGCTAGCTGCCCATGAGGCTACTCAGGAGGAGGGCAAAGTTCTTGGAAGCCCTTGCTCAGATCATGATGAGGCTGAGGGCCAGGAAGGAAGGGAGGCCTCCAGCTCCTGTAGAAGACCCCAGTCTGAGTTGAATCATGGCTGAAGCAACATCTCCCAAGCTGCAGCCAGTATGACCCAAAGAAATGGACAAGTAGAGATACAGAGTGGGTGATGAGACCTGGGGAAGTTCAGGAGCGGGGAGAGGGGAACACGTGAAGCACTTATTTACAGCCGAGGGGTTATGAAACAGATGGAAAGATTCATCCAATTGTGACTCATCAGGTCTAGAGTAGAGTTTTATTCTTCAGAATGCCTTTCACCTTCAGAATAAGAATGCAAAGGGAAACATAAGAGCCTTAATGAAAATGAATCGAGATACCAGGCTCACTGGCATAGGTAATTGAGGTAAGAATTGTGAAACTAATATTGCATGCTAAATTGTGAAAAATGTTTTTAAAAACTTCATTGGCAGAAATTGCTACAAAATGTGTTTAAAACAAAAACCTAACCAAAACAAAACAATGCTAATATTGGTGCAGGTAGTAGCTATGGCTACAATCTTATAGCCCCATTCTACGCTGGAATGAGGCCATGCTGGGATTTACTTCTGAGTGGACATTTCTTTGTTATTTTAAATGCCCCACTTCCACTCCCCCCGAGGAGTTTCTCAAAGGAACTTGGAAATTAAAAAAGAGAGATAAAAAGCAATGATCCATCCATTAAAACACAAATAATAAAATGGAAAAAGCAGCAAAAACACAAAAAGCAACCCGATACGTCAAGCATTTATCCAAATCCAGGAGCTTCTTTCAAAACAAAAGTACCGTATTTAATGATTAAAGGTAAAGGACCACTGACAGTTAAGTCCAGTCGTGAACGACTCAGGGGTTGCGGTGCTCATCTCGCTTTACTGGCTGAGGGAGCTGACATTTGTCCTCAGACAGTTTTTCCAGGTCATGTGGCCAGCATGACTAAGCCGTTTATGGCGTACCAGAGCAGCGCATGGAAATACCATTTACATTCCTGCCAGAGTGGTACCTATTTATCTACTTGCACTTTGTGCTTTCGAACTTCTAGGTTGGCAGGAGCTGGGACCGAGCAATGGGAGCTCATCCCATCATGGGGATTCGAACCACGACCTTCCGATCGACAAGCCCTAAGCTCAATGGTTTAGACCACAGCGCCACCCGCATCCCTTATTTAATGATTGGCAGAACACAAATGAAGGGACAGGAAATTCCACATGCAGGACGTCACCACAGATAAGGCCCGCTGGCACACTCCTGTCAACCTTGTCTCAGAAGGCTGTGGTACACACAACAGCTGCTTTTAATTTTACTATTTTGTTATTTCCTACATTTTAATATAGGGACGCGGGTGGCGCTGTGGGTAAAAGCCTCAGCTCCTAGGGCTTGCCGATCGAAAGGTCGGCGGTTCGAATCCCCGCGGTGGGGTGCGCTCCCGTTGCTCGGTCCCAGCGCCTGCCAACCTAGCAGTTCGAAAGCACCCCCAGGTGCAAGTAGATAAATAGGGACCGCTTTCTAGCGGGAAGGTAAACGGCGTTTCCGTGTGCGGCTCTGGCTCGCCAGAGCAGCGATGTCACGCTGGCCACGTGACCCGGAAGTGTCTCCGGACAGCGCTGGCCCCCGGCCTATAGAGTGAGATGGGCGCACCAACCCCAGAGTCTGTCAAGACTGGCCCATACGGGCAGGGGTACCTTTACCTTTACCTTTTACATTTTAATATATTTTTAGGTTGCTGTATCTCACCCTGGGACCTTATGATAATGAGCAGGAAAGAAATCTAATAAAATAAAATTATTATTATTATTAATAATAATATGTTACTATTGTTCTAGTAATAAATAATCACCCCCAAAAAACCCTTTAGGGTTTATTGCTTTGCACTAAGAAGAATCTGGAATGCAACCTGTCAAACAAGTACTAGGAAGGAGGACTTGAGGCCATTATCTAGCTATACTTAAGCATAATCATAGTTTGAACATTAATGCAGGTTTTACTGACATCTCCATCAGTGTGTGACACTGTAAGATTTATGAATGATAGCCAGACCTTTCAAGTCCCTCTCAGAAGCATCTGATGACACACCACTAACAAAATTCGCTTGTACTGCAGCACAGTGGCAACTGCACGTTCACTTTTTCCTCTTCAGCGTGAAACAGAGAAGAAAATAGCCCCATGAGTTCTGCAAACGGTGGTTGGAACCATCCGCTTGTAAGCTGGAAGAATGTTGAAGGTCACAAAGTCCAAAATCACTCCTTCTTAGGCTGTGCCACAGGCAAATTGCAGGAGCAAGCAAGGTTCACTGGCTGACGTGCTACGGAACATACTTATTTTGTGACATCACAATGCTTTTTCTTTCTGTTGGCCCCTGACAACCAAAGCCAGGAAGAAGCAGCAGGGTAGGAAGAACCAGAATGCTATGATCTCATGATGCGAAGTTCGGCTAGAAGACAATCCATTATTGCCACTTTCAGTAGCAGCCATGTGGTTCATTATATCTGAATACAAGAATGAATGCCTCCATGTTAAAGGCACAGAGAGGTATCAATTAAGAGATTCCCTCATCCCCGCCTCCAGGAACTTCTGTTCTCTGTGGAGAGGGAATGACAACTCAGCCAGTTCAGCTGGCCATTTTAGTTCCACCCTTGAGAGGGACTACTTTCAAATTATCCATGTCTCCCGCTACAGTACAGCAGCTCAGTGCAATGGTGGTCAGGTGCCCATTTCATGAAAGGGTGGGGTATTATTATTAATAATAATAATTTTATTATTTATACCGTGCCCATCTGGCTGGGTTTCCCCAGTCACTCTGGGCGGCTTTACAAAAAATTGTAAAACATCAGACATTAAAAGCTTCCCTAAACAGGGTTGCCTTCAGAGGTCTTCTAAAAGACTTCTCGGGTGCCACTACCAAGAAGGCCCTCTGCCTGGTTCCCTGTAACCTCACTTCTCGCAGTGAGGGAACCGCCAGAAGGCCCTCGGAGCTGGACCTCAGTGTCCAGGCTGAATGATGGCAGTGGAGATGCTCCTGCAGGTATACTGGGAACGTTTTTAGCTATTAAAGTCCACATTCCCTTGGGGAATTATCTGTCAGTGTTGGGCAGGGCCGAAGTCAGCAGTGGGCAGAGGCAGAACCCAAAGTGGACAGGGCTACCCTTGCTTCTATCTTTCTGCTACCCCATTTCCTTTTTCCTTCTTCCTCTCCAACCAGCAAGCGGTCCATCAAAGGGGAAAACCACTCTTCCTAGAGTTTGGCTTTGCAGAGGGCGTTTCCACTTCTCCTCTTTTCCATTGCTTCTTCTATTTCTCCTTTTTTCCCTTCCGCTATCCTACTTCTATCCCTTTGGGCTTACCACACCTGCATGAAATTGAGCTGAGGGCCACATGAGATTGAGCTGAGGGCCACAGGTTTCCTACCCCTGGTTTAACGGTTGCAAAGAAGATGGGCTAGAAAATAACTGATCCCACTAACGAAAGCCAGTGCAAGGACTTCCACTGAGAAGTAGAGCTCCTCCCCCCACCTAGTCCTGCCCCACATGCCACCAGAAAAGTATGCAGGGAGAGGAGAAGGAAGACCGCTCCATCATGTAAGCAGAAATGCTTGTGATGACATCAGGGTTGCCACCTTTGTTCTGGCAAAATACAGGGCAGAGCGGTTGGGGAACGATTCCAATCCCCCAATCTAGTGCTGAAGTGACTTCAAAGCAACCCATTACAATCTATCTCATCCTAGCATGGCCCCTCTGGAATTTGACACAGAGGCACAAATTTGTAAATCTCTCTGTGCTTGGCTACCCAGAGCTTAAATACATGACCTTTCACACACTTTTTCAAACACATGAATTTGGAGAGGATCCCTAACTTGGCCCAGAGAGAGAGAGAGAAGACCTTGTGGGATGTGAAACACAAGAGCAGTCAAGTACAACATTCCTAGAGTGAACATGTTTACACATGGGGAGGAATGTTTCTCCAGCCAGCAGGTAAACTTCCTGTTTCCTTCTGGGCTGGGACGGACTTCCTCTGCATGTGACTAGAGGTGGGTGTGGCTTCACCTGTGCAGGTAAACAACAAAAGCACAGGGCAGGGCAGCCATCTCTCTCTCTTTGACTACATGCATCGAAGAAGCAACATCTGCTTAGCCAAAGATGCTCTCTTGGCTTCCAGCCAAGAGACGACAAAGGGGCTGTCTCCTTATGAGATAGTTTCCAGGTATATGTTACTTTTCTAAGCCAAGTCTGCCTTCTGGGATCCGATTGTGAACAGAATGTGAGTAAACTCTTTTTATACTTTTATAGAAGACTGTGTCGTGTCTTATCTTTTATGAGGGAATAAGGGGAAAATACCAGAACAGTTATTATAGGGGCTTTAGCGAGCCTGAGCAAACGCATCCGCTGCAAGTTTAAAAAGGGGAATGTTACTCTGCCAAATTGTGAGCTTGTTAACACAAGTTGGAAAGGCTATAATCAAACAATATACCCTCTCCTGCATCCCTGAACATTCCCACAGACCTGAAATGCAAGACCAAACTACTGATACAGGTAAAGGTAAAAGGTAAGGTAAAAAACCCCTGGACAGTTAACCATAAGTCCAGTCAAAGGCGACTATGGGGTTGCGGCGCTCATCTCACTTCCAGGCTGAGGGAGCTGGTGTTTGTCCACAGACAGCTTTCCAGATTATGTGGTGAGCATGACTATACTGCTTCTGGCACAACAGAACACTGTGATGGAAAACAGCACATGGAAACGCCATTTACCTTCCTGCCGCAGCGGTACCTATTTATCTACTCACACTGGTAGGTTTCAAACTGCTAGGTGGGCAGGAGCTGGGACAGAGCAACGGAAGCTCACCCCATCGCATAGATTCAAACTGCCAACCTTCTGATCAGCAAGCCCAAGAGGCTCAGCAGTTTAGACCACAGTGCTACCTGCATCCCATATTATCAATACAGGACATAGCATTGAAGTATGGGACAATCCTGTATTGTACTATCCCTAGATGACACAGCAATCACCTTAGAGCCACATTGGAATTCTCCTTGCTCCCTAATAGTTTTTCCAAATTCATGTTAAATCACTTGAAGGTCAAATTAACTCCTTGACCAAATTAAAGAACCATTCATTCGAATATCTTGAGATGTTACGAATCTCAGTGAAGTTTCACACCAGCCCTACAAGAATCGGAGACCCACCAGGCTGGACATAGCTCACCCGCTATGTATTTTAGCCATGACAACTTCCCTTTCCCTTTATTTTGGAACTGCAGGCAGGCAGCAAAAGTTCAGGTGGTTTATCAAGAGACTGGTGGGCAGGCAGATGGGCTTGGCTTGGCGGGCCACAAGTTGTACTCGCCTGCTTCCATTCTTGCAAGAGAGTTATTTTCAGGCTGATTTGCCTGGCAACTTTCCCAACAAAAGTTTTGAGAAGATCATCAGAGTCAATGAGGCATAAAAATCCCAACAGCTGCTTAGCAATGTAAAGGAAAATGAAAGTTTATGCAGATAGAAAGCAAACCAATAGGTGGGAGCCAACATGAGAGGAATGATGAAACAGTCAGCAAAATGACATCCTTCAGATACCTTTGTTCTGTAGGAAAAGGTAGCAGAAAAGCTACTTTAGAGAAAACTGGGTTGCCGTCATTAAGCAGCCCTTCAGAGATCGGGAGGGGTGGGGGGAGGAATACAACAGCTTACAGGAATTTTTTCTGGATTGTACTGATCATTGAGCAGCAGATAGACACTGATGCAAATGGGAATCTAGCAACAAGGGAGATGTCCTAGTTGTCAAAGAGCTGGGAGGATCATTAGAAACAGAGCTAAACTACAGTTAAGAAAGATTGAAGATTATTTTGCCAAGTACAAGTTAATCTGAAGCATAATAATGATAATAATAATTTATCATTTATACCCCACCCATCTGGCTGGGCTTCCCCAGCCACTCTGGGCGGCTTCCAACAAAATATTAAAATACAAGAATGCATCAAACATTAAAAGCTTCCCTAAACAGGGCTGCCTTCAGAAGCCTTCTAAAAGTCTGATAGCTGTTGTTCTTTTTGACATCTGGTGGGAGGGCATTCCACAGGGCAGGTGCCACTACCATTTTGTTCCTGACCCACTCTCTCCTGTGGTTTCACATGGACCCATAGGAGCCAACTCCTAGGGGCCAAGGGACCTTCGACCCCCCCAATAAAGTATTTGAGGGGTCTGAGTTCCCCGAAAGTTGATGGGCATTGCCATTCAAATGGTATGAATGTACAGTGCCATGTGATTGATTACGCGGGGTGGGGCTTACCTCCCCCAAACCAATATTTTATTCATATATTTTAACTGGAAGACAGAATGGGTTGACTTTCTCTCTCTGTTGAATTCAGAGCTATGGTTTTAAGGACTGCAAACCATATCCGCTAGCCTCCTTTTCAAAGGAAATCATACCCAATATATGTGCTGACACCCCTGAAATCTCTTGCTGATTGGAGACCGAGGTGTGCATAACAATATCACACTATTCAGAAAGTTCCGAGAATATTGAACCACAATTCTGCTGTACCACCTTGAGTCAGCAAAAGCTTGTGATATTGATCTATTCCCAAGCCTTGCTTTGTTTGAGAAAAGCAGCGGAGTTATGGTGTTGCATTAAAAAAAGATCAAAGGAAGACCTGAATATTTTGTCTTCCTTATTAGAAGAGAGCAAAAAGATTACACTGGATGAGTTTAAAACTACTCCTAGTCAGGCATTCTTAAATTGTATTTGGGAAGGTCTGAAGGGGGATTGTCAGTGTGTTAATATGAACATGATTACAGGACCCCCTGATATCAGGAGGGTACCGAGTCAAGAAGGCCGTTTCTGCACATACCGGTGTGTGTGTGTGTGTGTGTGTGTGTGTGTGTGTGTAAATGGAGCTCATCAACCTGGGAAGGTAGCCCATCTAGGAGAAGGAAAACTCTGATCCTAAACCTCCACTGCCTTGTGAGATATCTTCAGGAGAAGTAAAGGTTAAGGAGTAAACCCTACACAATTCTGAAGGGAAGATCTTAGGACGGTTGGATGGCATCTTGTACACCTCCTTCCAGCAACTGCTGCTGCCAAGCTGGAGCCAAATGTATTACTCTGCTTTCCTTTGGACCACATCAGTGAGTCTTGTTGTCTGGGCAGCCCAGGACCTCCATAATGCACTCTGGGGAGGTCACTTCAGTGCTGCTAACACAGTGGTTTGGCTTTACCCCCAGAAGCAGACTCCATTGTCTCGCAAGACAGATGGATGCCAGCAACAAAAACCCAGTCATGATGAGGACTGTGAACTCATCCAGCCTTACATGCTTATGATCAGTAGCAGCCACAGCAGAGGTACGCAACTAGAGCAGAATTACTTGCCCATTTTCCCAGTGGGGCGTGTTGCCTCTACTTACTGAGAGTGGATCAAGGCACAGGGAAACTGCATCTGCACCATGACAATGGCACAGCCATCCTCCACTCCCACCACGGCTCCCACAACACACTGTGCCAAGTTCCTGCTGCTTGCCCTTCCACCTCTCGGTAAGTAGCAGCAATGTATGGTGCTGGGAAGACAGGGGAGCAGCACAAACCAACTCATGCAGCCCTTCCAAAAGTGCTATTGCTCACAATCCGCTTTTGGATCTTTCCATTCAAGAAAGAAATGGGTGGATGATGTGGGGCTCACTCACAGCATGGCTCCACTGCCCCTCCATCAATGCAATTTAAGAATGCCCAAATTGGGCTATAATAAGCATAGGCACGGGTGGCGCTGTGGGTTAAACCACAGAGCCTAGGACTTGCTGATCAGAAGGTCGGCGGTTCAAATCCCTATGATGGGCTGAGCTCCCGTTGCTCTGTCCCAGCTCCTGCCAACCTAGCAGTTCGAAAGCACGTCAAAGTGCAAGTAGATAAACAGGTACCGCTCCAGCGGAAAGGTAAACGGCATTTCCATACGCTGCTCTGGTTCTCCAGAAGCGACTTAGTCATGCTGGCCACATGACCCAGAAGCTGTGCACTGGTTCCCTTGGCCAATAAAGCGAGATGAGTGCCGCAACCTCAGAGTCGGCCACAACTGGACCTAATGGTCAGGGGTCCCTTTACCTTTACGCATAGGCAAACTCGGCCCTCCAGATGTTTTGGGACTACAATTCCCATCATCCCTGACCACTGGTCCTGCTAGCTAGAGATCATGGGAGTTGTAGGCCAAAAACATCTGGAGGGCCGAGTTTGCCTGTGCCTGGGCTACAGTTATGGTGCAATCCTATCAATGTCTACAGAGAAGGTAGTCCCCTTGTCAGGGTGCCATCAGCGGCTCCCAGCTGGTTGTCCAGGAATGATAAAGACAAGGAAAAGTTCCTTACAGTCCTTTTTTATTTCAAACTTTCCAAAGAGAGGCTATAGAACCCAGTATCTTGGATAATGGTGTTGTCCCGAGTGAATCTCCACCCCGCTTCTCTCCCACTTCCTCATTCATCATCATCATCACCTCCTCTATGGGTGCTGCTACGTGCCCTCTGTTTTCAAGCTCTTTGCTCTCCTACTTTCAAGGCTCTCCAGGTTCTGGGAGATGGAGGGTCTGGAATGCTTTCTAGTGACAACGTGTCAGCCAGCTGCTGTTCCGGCTCTGCCTGCTCCTCCTCTCCCATTATTTCCCAACTTTCCCCCTCATCTGCCTCTGAGCTGTGACTTCCACAACCCCCTGTTGTAAATCTATACTGTCTTCCTTTTCCTCCTCCCTGGAAGGGTCAGGATGGGGAGGCAGTCTCTACCTGTCATGGTATTGCTGGAGAATGAAGGGGAGGAGCAGAGACAGGCAGAGGAAGGGGGCAGGAAGTGGCGGTGGAGGAAAGAAGGGAAAGCCAGGAGGAGGGACAGCTCATAGATGTTGGACCAGAGCCTCAACACCGCACAGGAAGTTCTGGCGCAGACAGTGAAACAATGCCTGTTCCGTCTGCCAAGGAGAAAAGAGTGTTAAAGAGGAGGGGACAGAGACATCACATGAAAATTCCACACCTTTTCTGTTGGAGAAGGGGCGGGCATAAGGCACTCCAAGAGTCTGAGCCGGAGGATTCGGATGCATGATTGTAACGTGCTGCTTGTACATATGTAAAATAAAGACTGTATATACCGTATTTTTTGCTCTATAAGACTCACTTTTTCCCTCCTAAAAAGTAAGGGGAAATGTGTGTGCGTCTTATGGAGTGAATGCAGGCTGCGCAGCTATCCCAGAAGCCAGAACAGCAAGAGGGATTGTTGCTTTCACTGCGCAGTGATCCCTCTTGCTGTTCTGGCTTCTGAGATTCAGAATTTTTTTTCTTCTTGTTTTCCTCCTCCCAAAACTAGGTGCGTCTTGTGGTCTGGTGCGTCTTATAGAGCGAAAAATACAGTATGTATCTCTGAGTGAGCAGAGGCATTTCTCCTCCTTCTCTGCTCAGCTCCTGACTTTATCCCCCTCCAGTGCCCTCCTTCTTTGACCAGTCTCTGACACCCATTGAGTTCAGTGTGGCTTACTCCCACGTAACTGAGTAGAGGACTGCAACCTACATCTTAGCAGTCAGAAGAACGCTAACGAAACAGAGAAGAATGAAAGTGATGCCGCAAAATCATTCGACCTGTATCCATGTGCTGTGTTTTCTTTTCTGACTGAAAAGCACCGCATTGGTTAGATGTTACCCGTTATATTTTTAATGGCCGGATTAGCATTATTATTATTTTCTTATTTTTCCTTTGGTGATGCAAAATAAATATTCCATTCATTGTGTTACATGCATTTGATGTTGCTTTGGGCATCTGTTGAAACAGAGTTTGTTGTTTGTATCCGAAACCCTACAGAGAGAGCTCTGAGACCAAAGAGTCCTCTCAGGTCTTATGATTAAATAGACATCAAGTGCATTATGGAGAAATAATAAATAAATAAGGGACTGGAGCTCTCAGCTAGCTCAAATAAGACATTCAGATTAAAAGATCAAAGAGTCTTCATAATAAACCATGCAGAGAAATATAAAAACAGTGGCAATCTCTTTTTGTTTTTTGTTTGTTTCAGCCAAATGCATTTAATATTTGTGATATGCTGAGCAACCCGTATAATCTGAGCTGTTGGCTAATTTCAGACAGGATAAGAGATCTAGACACTGGAAATAAGGATTAGATCACTCCATCTATGAGAAGACTCTGTGGGTATTATTTAAGCCTTACAATCTCTGTGGAGGTTTCAAATCAATGAATGGATACATAAATAGTTCTGCTCTTAGGCAAAAGTGCAGCAGTGAAATATACCGGTACCTAGGCCTACTGCTTAATTCCAACCTCAAATACCATTTCTTTAAAAAGTCTTTTAAAATGTGCTGTATTTTGTGTAATAGCCTAACTATGGGCTGACTTGGGCTAACTTTGTAAGTAGTTATCTCCTACACAAGGCGGGATGTAGAGTCAGACTTTGAGAATGTTTGTTCCAGTCACATCACCATGTACACCATGTGTAAGCTGGATGTACTCGTGTACAAATTTATACAGTGGTGCCCCGCAAGACGAAATTAATTCGTTCCGCAAGTTTTGTCGTCTAGCGAATTTTTCGTCTTGCGAATCACGAAATCCCATAGGAATGCATTGAAAATCAATTAATGCGTTCCTATGGTCAAAAAAAGTCCAAACAAAGCCAAATTTGGTACAACAACAGTTTATTAACTGCTCTTTAAAGTCACACATACTGTAAAGAGCAGTTCAAAAATTGAAGGGAAAATAAATTAACTTTATAAACATGACAGAAAAACATTTAAAAATCAACAAAGTGTACAGTACATTTTCTAAGTCTCTGGGGGACCACTCAAAGAAGGCTCCTCTTCCACTCTTTGCTTCTTGCTCAAGAACCTGTCCATAGTCTGCTGCTTCATCCGCCTTTTCAGCACCTCCCTGAAAGGCGACATGACCCTCGTATCAAAAATGTTCCCAACGTCATGTGCCACGTGCTTCTCAGGGTGGTGCTGCTCTGCAAAAGTCTGCACCTCCTTCCACTTCAGGCAAATGTCCCTCAGTTTTTCGGAGGACAGCCGTTCCTCAGTTGCTTCCTCCTCTTCCAGCGAGGCCTGCTCCTGCGCAGCCTCTGCCTGCAGTTCGACCAGCTCCTGGGTGGTCAGCTCGTCGTCGTGCTCCTCCACCAGCTCGCAGACGTCCTCTTCCGTGACCTCCAGGCCCATGGTCCTCCCCAAGGCAACAATGTCCTGCACCACTGTTGACTCTGGTGCATCAGAGTCACTTGGTGCCACACAGTCCGGCCACAGGCTGCGCAAAGCGCAATTCAAATTTCTCTGGCTGATCCCGTTCCAGGCCGTGGTGATCATCTTCAAGCAGGTGACGATGTCGAAGTGGTCCTTCCAGAATTCCCGCAGGGTGATGGTGGTGCAGTCAGTCACCTCGAAGCATCGCCTGAAAAGCTCCCCCAGCCCCTCCCCAACTGTTGCAAACCCCTCCCCAACTGTTCCCCCAGCCACCCAGCCCACAGAAATTCAAATCCAGAATTTTTTTAAAAAAACAGCAGAGTGCCCCAACGGTCACAGAAAATCATAAAAATGCAGAAAAAAACACACAAGCTTCCA
>JAXCMG010000008.1:31829316-31859512 GCA_034642415.1 Podarcis siculus
CTGAGGGATCTGGCTTTTACGCACAAGCAGCTTATCATCCCATTACATGCCAAGATCAAAATTGTGCCTAATGGATCTCATTACTTTTTAATAGCTCATCAGCGGAAACAAATCAATTTAAACATCAGACTTTGGCGCAGAGTGGAATCAGGCAAAAAGAAATAACCAACCTTGTACTATGGTATCTTTGTTAATGAACAGTACTTCAAGTATTGCAATAAATGAATAGATCTAATCTATGGTCAAGTCTCCTGGTATGTGAAAATGGAGTAATTGAGTTTCCAGCGAGTTCATGTGCACTCAAGGCCTGTGAAATATACGCGGAGTCAAGTGTGGATTTCATGCTCTTTTTTCAGCTCATAGTAGTGAGGAATGCCAGTTCCCCCAAAATGTCTGCTTTATATACATTATTTACACAATGGGCCCAACGTGATAGGCTAATTCCGGGGTTCTCTTGTAGGCCAATCAGGTTGCGGATTCACTTCCAGCTGGAGCTAGATTGGGTGGCTCCTATGGACCAATCAGACTGCTGGATTCTGGTTCCTATTGTTCTAGGACCAATCAGACTGCTGCATTCTAGATCCTATTGTTCTAGGACCAATCAGACTGCTGCATTTTGGATCCTATTGTTCTAGGACCAATCAGACGGCTGCATTTTGGATCCTATTCAACTCCGTACATAACAGCCTGTTATCTTAGAGTATAGTCAGAAAGCACATGAGCTAAGCAAGGTTTGCATCTGGCCAGTACCTGGCAGGACGACCACCTAAGAAGCACATGGACCCTGCCTTGGGTTCCATAGTGGGAAAAATATAATTAATATAATAATATAATATAATAGTAATAAATAAACAAGGATGGTTCAAATGTAAATAAGGACAGTAGCAAATGTTGAACTGGAATTTAAAATATGCATGAATCCCACCCCCACCCGAAAACATCCATAAGTGGGATACCCGATTCCTGCCAGAGTTTCAATTTGCATGCAATATTTACAACAGTGTAGTGGCAAAAATGTTGTTTAGTTTCCACACAAAACATTTCTCTTGCAAATAATGCTTCCATACTAGTGTCTCCTTCACAGGTCACTTTAGAATTTTTTTTTTGGAATTTTGATGAAAAAGAAGTTGAGCTTACCTTATCGTTGCAAGCTGGCTGTTCTGCAGTCTCACCAGCTGCTCCTGCTTCCAGATCTGAAAAAGGCCCATGGAAAGAGTCACCTTGTGATACCTTTTTTGAGCTTTAATTGAAGCCTGGGAAACCAAGGAGGCTGGCTAGCAAGTGCCTGAGTTCATTGTGTGCACCGATTTGTTTTTAAGGGGAGTTCTTCCTTTTACCCTTTAAAGGAAATATTCTGCCCTGATTTCATTAAAAGGGGGGGGGGGAATCACCTTAAAAATATATGTGAACAGCTGTCAAATACTCAGTAGGTAGCTGTTCCCCTAATTTTCAGTGCTTCTGAGAAAGCCCAGCCAACGTTTTCAAGTGGTTTTCGAGAGCCCATCATGCCTGACCATTGGCCATGATGGCTGGTGCTAATAAGAGCTGGGATCCAACATCTGTGATAGGACTAAAGGTAAAGGGACCCCTGACCATTAGGTCCCGTCATGGCCGACTCTGGAGTTGCGGCGGTCATCTCACTATATTGGCGGAGGGAGCCGGTGTACAGCTTCCGGGTCATGTGGCTAAGCCGCTTCTGGCGAACCAGAGCAGCGCATGGAAACGCCGTTTACCTTCCCGCCAGAGCGGTACCTATTTATCTACTTGCACTTTGACATGCTTTCAAACTGCTAGGTTGGCAGGAGCAGGGACCAAGCAACGGGAGCTCAACCCGTTGCGGGGATTTGAACTGCTGACCTTCTGATCGGCAAGTCCTAGGCTCTGTGGTTTAACCCACAGCACCACCCGTGTCCCGTGATAGGACTGAAGGGCCCCAAGTTCCCCAACCATGGGATGGGAAACCTCTTTCTCTCCCCCTACCCCAGCACAGCTTAGCAACCTGATGAATAAAGGAGTAAACTGTCAACAATTTCTTCAGTTCCTTGCTTTGCCTTAGCCTTTCCCCAGCTGTGCCTCTCTCCCTCTCTCTCATTTCCACTGGGAAGCAATAAACACCAAACTTGACAAGTATACATGAGGAGAGATTCAACTTTTTAAAAAAATATACAGAAAGACATGGCAGCTCCTTGGATTCCCCCAGAATAGGCAGAATGGGTAGAAGACCCTAGATATTAAGGCTTTGTTTCCCATCACAGGTCCTTTTATGCAATTTAATCAACCAAGTGCAGAATTAGGACTTTACTCAACTTGGTCAGCTTCTGTCGATATCTAATTTCAACCAGCTCCCAATATAGCAATTAGTCTCCTAATATTTGACATGACATTTGCTCCTTGGTTCAATTCTGTTTTAACTCGGTTCAATTGTGTGCTGCGTAGTCCTGAAAAACAGCAAAATGTTCCTGTGTCCCAGAGAAGAACACAAAACCACGAGAGTACGGGGCATTTCAGATTTATGTATTAGGCTTATTTGTTCAGTTCCGGTTCTCTCTCTCTCTCTCTCTCTCTCTCTCTCTCTCTCTCTCTCTCTCTGCTTTTCCATGTATATAACTATTAGGGTTCTGTATACATCAAGCCTGGGTGTGGGCTGAAAAGCAAGATAATAATAATATATTTATTATTAATTATTATCATTAATACACTGCCCGTAGGCTGGGTTTCCCCAGCCACTCTGGGCGGCTTCCAGCAGAATATTAAAAACACGATAAAACATCAAGCATTAAAACCTTCCCTAAACAGGGCTGCCTTCAGATGTCTTCTAAATGCCAGATAGCTGTTTATTTCTTTGACATCTGATGGGAAGGCATTCCACAGGGTGGGCACCACTACCGAGAAGGCCCTCTTCCTGGTGATGAATTGAGGTGATGTGGAAGATCTTCCCCTCCCTCCAGAGTCAGAGCATGATGTCAGCAACAACAGCACCCTGAGTCAGGTGGTGCGTCTACAGCATCTCCTGTGTCGTAGTCTCATTGCTGAGTGACAATATGCAGAGCTCAGTGGAGTGGGAGGTCAGCCAAACCAAAGAGTCTCTGAGGTTTACTTGCCTGCAGTCAGCATCCAAAGTCCAGTCCAGTCCTAGGGTCAAGGTTGGAGATGTATCATGCCTATGCTTTTCTCTAGCCCTCACAGCAAGGTACAGGGCTGCTGGGAAGGCCTCATTCAAGCAGCTCTCTCAGCCTCACATTGTTTGTAACTCGGAGCTGCCAGGGCCCAGCTGAAGCACTTTGAGAGTTTTCTGTTCCTGCTAGTTTCTGCAGGCTCTGAATCTTCCTCAACCAGATTCTCCTCAGAAGACCCCAGGGACAAATGGTCCAGGGATCAGGCAATCCAATGCTCATGCGGTCAAGACAAGCATGAAGCAGTAAGGTGGGGCCAGGAACTACAAAGCGTTGTTACCAGCACCTGACTGCTGCTGGAAGCTCTGCTTAACAAGCCTGGAGCCAGCTGGTTCTCATCAGCGCCTTCTCCTCTGTGTCCTTGATGGCTGATCAGCTGCAGGTGGAGTCACTGCACCTTCTCCCCCTTCAGGCTGCTGTAAGGCAGGCAAAGCTGACTCCTGGCCCACAACACCATGTCACTCTGTTATTTTGGTACAACAGAATCTCCCTTCATTGTCCCTTGGCAACAGCTGGTAGAGATTGCCTCCACCCTTCCCATCCCTGGACCGCCCTGCTCAAGAGGTTAGCTTGAACCTCACCCAGAACCTGTTGTGTCCACAAGGTTCCTTTATTCCCCCGTTTCCCCCCTTAATAGTTAAAATTGCACTTGAATAGAAAAAGAAACTAAGATTTTAAGGACACCATGTCCTCAGCCAGGTTCAAGATTTCATCTTCTGCAGAACAGTCTTGGAAAACTGGGGTAAATGTATAGTTCTACTCATGATGACGGCAATGAAAAGGCCAAATTTCAATTTCCTTTGAAATTGCAGGGATAATATCTCAGGTGCAGAATCAAAGGCCAATGAGCACAGCCTTCCTTTTTTTTCTTTTTTCTTTTCTTTTGCATACAAAGCTGGAAACCACATTTGAGAAATGTTCCAAGCTAGCCCATTAAGTCTCTGCATTAAATCATTTTCAGAAATTCATGTCGGCATTCAGACACCATACAAAAGGAAGCAACCACAAAAAACTGAACTCTTTATTAATTTAAGCAAAGGTGGAAGCTAACTGATAACTATATTTGATGTAATACAAGAATAATTTATACTGATTGTTGTCTCAAGACAAAATAATGATGGTACGCTTTTCTCATTTGGTCCAGTTTATCAGTTACAGAGCAGATGTTTGTAGCTGTCACAAATCCATGAATGAACACTTAATGCCATCTTGCTAACCTGTGGTCCTGCCTACTGAAAGCAAATAACACAATACAGCACAAAGACATTACAGAATGCAACAGACAGGGAAGGAGAATCAGGGAGGCAACATTTTCAGGAGAAAGGTTTTGTAGTGAGTGTAGGGCGGTTGAAAATAACACATTACATTAGTCAAAGCAGATTTGCAAAAATGTATGCAGTAGGCAAATTTGCATATAAATGTGTATAAAGGGGAGAAATTTGCACTAAAATGCTGGTGAATTTTCATGCAGAGCTCTCTCTTCTTCTTTTTTTAACATTATGTCCATTATTGGCACAAAGATCAGACAATTTGCACAGGGGTTGCATTCTGGGTCATCCCACATGTCAGTGGAACACAAATAAGCCCACCCCGTTCTGCCCTGTTCTGTTCCCTCCCCTCCCCCATTCCACCTACTTCCAGGTCCAGAAATGGCACACACAGGCATGGTCATGCATCCAATGAATGCACACAAAATGGGTGTTCCCTGTATCATTGTACCCTATACTAAAAAGGTAAAGGCAAAGGACCCCTGGACGGTTAAGTTCAATCAAAGGCGACTATGGGGTCACAGTGCTCATCTCGCTTTCAGGCCGAGGGAGCCAGCGTTTGTCCACAGACAGCTTTCTGGTTCATGTGGCCAGCAGGACTAAACCACTCTAGCGTAACAGAACACCATGATGGAAACCAGAGCACACAGAAATACCGTTTACCTTCCCGTCACAGCGGTACCTATTTATCTACTTGCGCTGGTATGCTTTCAATCTGCTAGTTTGGCAGGAACTGGGACAGAGCAATGGGAGCTCACCCCATCATGGGGATTCGAACCGCTGACCTTCTGATCGGCAAGCCCAAGAGGCTCAGTGGTTTAGATCACACCATGATAGAATTAGGGACCCTATAATACAAGCAGTGCTATATTTTTAAAACAAAACATTAAAATGGAGTCAATCTCGAATGGACCTCCTTGCTTGTTCTTAAAATAAAGAGCACTCGTCATCTGGGGGTCTATTTGACCCCACTACGTTGTTTGTGGTTTCTTCCAAGTGTAGAAGGATAATGTTAGAAGAGGGAAATGCTCTCGCAGTGATAGTGAGACGCAAGCTATAAAACTCCCATGCTGGGAGACTGCATAAAAAAATTATCAACCTGTGAAAAACTAGCATTTCAGAGAGAAGGGTTTTATTATAGCATTCTCCTTGATGTACTTAGTTTCTTAGACAGAACAATTGAATGTGGGGAAGGGGGTGGCGGCATTCTATCATGGTCGCATTCTTCCCCATCAGTGATCCATATATAATATATTTGGATGTGAAGAAGGGCCCCTGCTCTCATCTAACTCTATTACAGTATGATTTCAAAAAATGTAATAGAAGTATACGGAATGTAAATGTTCCTAAAACTGAGATTTAAATACCAGGGAGATTTGCCTATAAACCACCTGCCGGAAATGAATTGTGATCCCACTTAGCTACAGTAACTCTAATGCAGTCCCACGCTACTCAAAAGTACTGTATTGTCACTGGCTGGATAACTGATGATCCACTAATCAAGTTCTTTCATTAGTAGTTCAACCTTGAAAAGGAGCTACCAGTTATGCCTCCGACAGAGCTTTGCATTTTGACTTACCCACAGCATCGCATTGTCACGCCATCTCAGATTTACACAGTAAAAGAGAAGCGTGTCAAGATGATCAATTCCTCGCAGGTTTTTTAGTGCTGTGGAAAAATAGATGAGTAGCATTATAAAGTGTCACACATTCTCTAACTCATGATGGCAAGTCTCCAAGATGAAAAGGATCTTTTGGATTAGATACCTTGATAAAAATGTGTAGGCTGCAAAAGCGAGGAAGCAAAAAAACTGGGTGTCTGCATTTATCGAGTGTTTCCCCTGTGCTGTATTCACCTAGCAACATTTGAACCTTCGTTTAGAACAGCTTTCCTCAACTTTGGGTCCCCTGATTTTGTTGGACTACAACTCCCATCATCCCTAGCTAGCAGGACCAGTGGTCAGGGATGGTGCAAACTGTGGTTCAGCAACAGCAGAGGACCAAAAATCAAGGAAGGCTGATGCAGATTGGATGCAATAAAATGACATCTTCCAGATTTAAGTGCAATTGTGAGTAGCCATCACAGATGGTGACCTGTGGCCCCCTCAGATGTTCCTGGACTCTTACTCTCATCAGCCCCAGCTAGCATGACCAATGGTCAGAGACAATACAAGTTGTAGTCCAGCAACAGCTTTATTTCAGTCTGAACTTGCTGGAACTCAGTTTCAGGACCTCTCTGGTGAGCGCCTTTGCCATTCTAGGAGAACAAGGGAGGTGTTTATGGTGAGTTCTGGCACCTCTTCTTCTAGAAAAAATAGCACTGTCTGGAGGGCTACAGGTTCCACACTCCTGCCCTAGAGGTTTTCTGAAGGACAGGAAACATGTGTTGGATTTGGGAGTGGATGAGGAACCACTGTAGATATTTGAGAAGGGACATCATGTAATAATAGTGACAAGAAAGGCTAATGGTTTTAACAGCAAGCGTTTAGTCTTCCCTTTTACAAACTCATTGTCTACTTCCCTCTTGCCTGACCACTCTGGTGCAAAGACAAGACCAAAAAAAGACAAGTTACTTGTAATGGGAAGATCGACTCTTTTCAACCCAGGGTTAGTCAGAGCAGTTGAACCCTGGAATGTATTTTCAGTGGTAGGATCCAGCCAGGAACAAATGCTAAAGTATTATTAAAACAGTTCATGTGCAGCATGATGAAGCTGAGTTTTGTGCCATAATAAGTTCATCACAGCTTTTATGCCTATTCGGTTTTAAATGCCATGGGTTCCTCCCCTCCATAAATTATGCTATCTGAGGGTGACACCAGACTAGCAAAATCAGAGGGCTACCGGTTCTTGAGAAGCACTGTTGGGACATATAGGGAGTGTTCAGGGGTAGGATCAATAGCCAAAGGAGAGTGAGTTCGCTCCCTTTTCTCTCTCTTTCTCTTTGCCACCTCCTTCCTTTCTCTTTCTCCTCTTTTTCATGTGTATTCCAAAAAAAGTTATACAAGATTCTGCAAAATACAGTGTTATCGAACAGGGTCTGGTGACAATGTAGCCCATAAACAACTATAAAGGTAAAGGGACCCCTGACCATTAGATCCAGTCATGGCTGACTCTGGGGTTGTGGCGCTCATCTCGCTTTATTGGCCGAGGGAGCCGGCGTACAGCTTCCGGGTCATGTGGCCAGCATGACTAAGCTGCTTCTGGCGAACCAGAGCAGTGCACGGAAACACCGTTTACCTTCCCACCGGAGCGGTACCTATTTATCTGCTTGCACTTTGACATGCTTTCAAACTGCTAGGTTGGCAGGATCAGGGACTGAGCAACGGGAGCTCACCCCGTCATGGGGATTCGAACCGCCGACCTTCTGATTGGCAAGTCCTAGGCTCTGTGGTTTAACCCACAGCGCCACCCGTGTCCCTATAAACAACTATAGATCCCTGTTGAATAAATGCACATGCACAAGCTCTCTGGTGTTGTTCCTCTAGCACTAGCCACATACAAGACACTTTACCATTAACAAGAGGGCAGGTCCCTGTCCTGAGAGCAAGAAACCCTAGATTATTTGTTTATTGAATCTGTTAGTCACTTTATCTTGCCCAAGGCAACTCAAAGCAACTTACAACAACAACGGTACCTTTTATCATATGTGGTGGTCATGTAAGGTAATAAAAGCTTTCTGGGAAATGATATATAATGAAATGAAAAAAATGTTGAAAATAACTTTGGTTAAAAAACAACAACCAGAAGCTTTTCTATTGGGAATTATAGGTACTGACATTCCAAAGAAGCAGAAAAGACTTTTTATGTATGCAGCAACAGCCGCGCAGATGCTGCTAGCCCAGAGATGGAAAGAAGACAAAAGTCCCTACGAGAGAGGAATGGCAAACTAAGCTGATGGACTACACCAAAATGGCAAAGCTGACTGGAAAACTTGGGAACCAAGAGGACAAAAACTTTTTAAAAGAATGGGGAAAATTTATAACTTATTTGGGAGACCACTGCAAGCAGATGAAAGCTTTAGCAGGATTTTAACCACACTTTGTAATGTAACAAATACCATGGACAATATGGAGTGATACAAAATATAGACTATTAAATAATATGCAGTTCTAAATGTTGACAATAGGATGGGGTGGGGTGGGGAGTCTTGAGATTCAGAATAATCTCTCTATATAGGGATATGTATTTGGGTTGTTATAATTTTATATTTGTAAAATCAAAGAAAAATGATTTCAACAACTGCAATGACACAGGGGCAAAAGTCTTGGACCAAAGAGCATGGGGAGAGAAACAGAAGCAGCAGTAAACACAGGAGAACAACAGGACAGGACATTATTTCAGTTATAAATACTTAGGCTTTGTTGAAGGAAATAGTGGCCCACGTAGTCGAGTGGAGCGAGAGAGTTGCCCTCCTGCCACCAATGTCCTTGTAGCTGACCTGGACGGGGTTGTGGCCAGGTGACAGCAAGGTTTGACTCCACTGGCCTGCCTCGTTCTGCTTCATTTCGGGTGAAATTGGAACTGTTGCAAAGTGACAGGTAGTGGATTTAAAGCAAGTTTGACCTGACCAAAAACTGAATATACACACACATGCCCCTTGAGCAAGTGCACTTGCCAATTACATTAAAATGGGAACGTGGGATGAAAAGTACAATATATTTCATCAGACTCTGTCTTTCGCTCTGTGTGAATAATATGCATGCACTCGCAATGAAATGGCTCAAAGGCTATTGCCCATAACACATTCCGTCTCATGTGCCTCCTATGCCTGATGCATTTAAAAAAGGGCTAAGGGAGACGCCCCCATGCGACTTCTCCCTTGTTAAGCCAATTTCTGTTGGATCTACTACCGCAAGGCGATGACGCTGGTTACAAATGCCCAGCTAATAATAATAAAAAGGTACCAGATTGCACATTAGAAACAGGTAATTAAGTCAGTATCTAAATCACATAAAGCTGTAATGCTCATTCTGGTCTGCTAATCAATCAGAGGCAGAGGAAGGAGAAAAACAAGGAAGCAAAAGGAGTTTATAGGTTCAAAAGCGAAATCAGGCTGTTTAATCGCAGGAAAAGAGGCCGGAGGGTGGTGGAAATCATCTGAGTTAGAACAGCTTTGCACAGGTGGTCGCTCAGGTTTAATAGGCTTAATATTTCCTGCTGCCGCCTTGCCGCATCTATATGTAGTAATTTTACAGGTAAGGTGTCCCCCATCACTATATTACTATCTTTCCCAATATACCTATAATGCATTGATATATTAATTCACCAATAAAAGCACAGGGAGCCCTGCCCAATAAACAATCTTTACTACTGCTGGATGCTTTTGATGGAAAAGCTGGGCAACAAATGCTTCAAATAAGCTAATCGTGAGAATCCATGATTAGATTAGGTTGGATCAGACCCAAAGTCCCTCTAATCCAGAGCTTTCCAACCTTTTTGAGTCCACGGCTCCCATTCTTTCTGCAACACCCCTGTGGGCCTCAGGAGCCCAGTTGTATCACCCCTTGCCTGCAGAGCTGCCAACCCCTCACCCTTTTTCAAACACCCTCCCTTGTAGAGTGTTCCCTCAGCCTCCGCCCCAGTCTCTAAGCTCCCCACCCCACCCCAAAGAGAGGTGCCTCCTTACACTGCCCCACGAGGTCCTAGGACTTGTCTGTCCATTCCCAACAGCAAGGACCTGGTGGACTGGCTGGCTGGGCTCCCTCACCTGCTTGTTTACTTCCTCCAAGGCCGCCTCAGCTCCTGGCAACCAGCACCCCCTGGCCAGCCCCAGAGGCACCATTCGTCTGGGGAGCTTGTAGCCAGGCCTGCTGCAACAAACAGCTGTGCAAGCCTTTGGGAGGCAGAGAGATATGGTGGCAACAGAGGAGGGAAAGAGGGACAGGGGCCAGTGTTGCTCTCACACCCCTGACCATCATTCAAGGCACCCCAAGGTGCCACAGCACACTGATTGAAAACCACTGCTCTAGTCCAATGGTCTCCTTCCCTGAGAGGCCAGCCAGATACCTGTCTGCAAACAGGATGTGAATGCAACGGCCTATACCTGCTAGGTCTCCACTCCCCAGTAACTGGTATTCAGTGCCAAAGCATCTCGGAACATGGAACTTCCATCACTAATATGTATTGATAGACCTATTGCCTGTGAACGGCTATTAGTCACAGCCACATGGTTTTATAGTTAAGGATGTAGACCAGTGTTGGGGAGAAGAAAAGGGTGGACTTGCTGTTGCTTGAGGCAGTAGCAAAAGGTAGGTTTGGATTTCTTTTCTGGTAAAGATGTAGAACCTAAGGTAAATGCACTTAAAAGTTATTTGAATTTGCCTCCTAAAGTCACCAATATTCCCCCACTTTCATGAGGAGGGGAGGATAACCAATCCCCATTTTTAAAGAAAGGAGAAGCAAAATGTATTTGAATTTGCCCCCAAATGTTCTCCCACTTTCTTTTTAATTCTTAATTCATATGAAAAGTATAAAAAGATTGAACACGTGTCCAGATTAAAAAATAATGTGCAGTTCAATATACCTAGTGCAATAGGAAATGAGCTAAAACATTATAATAAATAATATGTAAATGTTTTAATAAGAAATTACATTGATCAAATATATTCTTTGCTGTTTATACTAAAGGGAAATACTGATCACATTTTCTCTATTTGCTATACACTTCTTGCATGCATGCTTCCTGATATGTATTCCCAAACCTCCTCTGATTATATAACATTAAACTTCCCCAAACAGAGAGAATTGGCTTGTCAGATTTTGTACTTTGTTATTCCAATAAGATATAAAGAGACTCAATTTCTCATCCTCCCCAATTTCACAATGAGGGCAAATGATCCCTCATTGTAAAGGTGACCCCCCCCTCAAAGGTTATTTGAATTTGCCCACCAAAATCAGCAGTACCTGCCCCCAGCTTTCAGGTAGGAATGAATGATCCCATGAAAGTGGTGGAAAGTATTCAAGCCTGGGCAAACTTCAATTTATGGGTTTAATTACACCGGAAAGCCTGTCTTAGCTTTCTGAAAACTTTCAGTTTCTTACAACATAACCAAAATGAATGGCATTTCCAGCACGATGAAATTGTTATGAAACAACCTATTTTCAGTTGGCACTCCATGTAACACCATATTATCTATTTGACAGGACAGATTAAAAAATAAATTCCCATCCAAACAGATCATTATCCCCTTCCTTCTGTAGTTAAGGATGTAAGCACCCTGGGCAAACTTCAATTTATAAGTTTAAGCTGTGCTAATAAAGGACCATGTGAAAGAATACAGAGCTGTAACCCAGCTAATTGTGGTGTTTCAACAGCAGTAGCTCATTGTTTCCCGTCACCAGTAACAGAAATCTATTTTTCTCCTACAGTTCAGAAATGCACATCCAACAGACTTGTTCAAAACAGCAATAAATCTTGAAAATTGCTATGCAGTGCCTTTTACCATGCCACACACCTAATATGGAGAGTTTTAACTTGTTTAAATGGTAATGAGGGTGCTATTCAGCTGAGAATCACAATCTCTGAGAAAAGATCCTTTCCCCAAAGGCTGGGCGCTGTGGTGGTGTAGAAGCAAAGGCTTAGCTTGCTACATTTGACATCAACTTTACAATGAGTGGAACACAAAGAGGAGTTGAAGCCTACTTGATAGGAATCTTGAGCTCTTCTGAGTACATAGTAGTAAACCTTTACCACAAAATAAAATAAAACACCATTCCACAGTCGTTCTATGCTGAACATATATTAAGCAGATTATTGACAGCTGTTATGGTTCCAAGGGGTTGCTCGAGAGCAAGCAGGCAAATGCCACTCTGCTCGGCTGTGAAGCCTTGCTTTTGATGCCAAAATAAACCTTATCTGCCCAGACCGCCACTCTCCCGTGGCTGGCTCATTCACTGGCAGAATCCATGAGTGGGCAGTCCTTAAACCTTCCCCAGCAGAGTAGTTTCTTTTATATATATATATTTTTATTAATTTTCCAGTACAAAACAAAATTATACACTCCATACATCTTAGTTACATCTTTTTTCTCTTTTTTGACTTCCCTCAACTTGCCTGCAAATCCTTCATATTTTGACTTTTTACACATTTTTGTTTTATTGTTTATATTATTACTGTAAACTTCATCCATTTTTACTACTTATTGTAACATTTCCCCATCACAGCGATTCATTAAAACTTACAAACGTAATCTGATTATCACTTAATTTTTGCAGATATTCAATAAATTTTTCCCAATCTTCTGTGAATCTTTGATCTTGTCGGTTTCGGATCCTTCCTATCATTCTATCCAACCCAGCAGAGTAGTTTCTTGACGCCCAGTCTGCGCCTCCCCTATCGGCGTGGAAGCTTACTGCGCAAGGAGGGCGTGGGTAATGGAGGACCTCTCTCCTCCCCGCTTTGCCCAGGCAAGGTGTCCTGGCACCGTCTCTCCTCCTCCGAGCCCTGAAGCTCCTCTCCACTGGAGGCGTGGTTACTCTCCTCCGCTGAGGAGCTGCTTCCCACAATCTTTGGGGGCTCTCTGTAATCCATCCAGCTTTTCCCCTCTGCCCCCTGAGCCAATGGCAGTTCCCTGAGAACAACAATAAATCACACAGCGTCAATGAAATTAACTCTTTAGTCAAGGAAACCATGTCAACTCAAGTGGCCAGGCCTAGTGAGTATAGTATCTCGTCCCAGTAGATCTTGCCCCTATGGGACAGTTGTAGGGACTGAAGTTCCTGCAGTTGCCTAAGTCTCCTCCACCCCAGGTCCTTCCCAAGTAATCTGAGACTCTGTATCTGTGTGCGTCTTCTCTCTCTTTATACCTCTTCTGGTTCTGGGAGACCAGGAGGGAGGGAAGCTTGTCGCAGCAGGAGGGGGAGACACCCGGGACTCTTCACCAGCCTGACTCGACTCTGCCTCTTTGACCTCCCTCCTCTCCTGCTTCAGCTTCTGCCTCTGATTTTGAACTGCTCTCTGCCACCACCTCTTCCTGCTCACTAAACCCTGTTCCTCTTCCACTTCCAACACCTCCTCCTCCCAGTCTGCTCCCTCTTCTCTCTCTGACCACTCAGCGTCATCCCACCACCAGTTCCTTGACTGTGAGCTTTCTTCCCTTTGGGGTTGTGGCGTTTGCCCTCTTAGGTGTGTGACATCATACTGGGTTCATAAGGAAAGGGTAAACTAATTGTAAAATGACTAACCAATGGGAACCCAAGGGGCAGAGTTAACTGTGTATAAGGTTTAAGCACAGAGGGTTTTTTTTTGAGGAGTTAGAGTTAGGATGGTTGAGAAGACAGTCTGGAGTTAGAAGAGACAGAGAAGATAAAATCTGTGGGTTGGGCTAATCTGGTGTGAGAGCATGAAAGAATTTGTTAAGAGGAGTCAGTCAAACAGTTGAGATAATCAGTCAGAAGGTATTAGGAAGGTATAGGCCGGTAACGAAACTAAAGCTAAGATACTGGCAGGAATATTATCGGAGAAACCATAAACTTGTTAATGTTTGTAAAATAAACTTGGTTTTTTGGTTCACTTTTAACAACTGTCTGGACTCAGTGTTTTACCAGAGAGTAACTGGTTGGTGGCAGCGGGGAAGCAAGCACAGTGGTGGCACAGGGATCAATAGACCATTAAATGTCCGGGGACCCTGTGTGATTGCCACAGGGGTACCCTTGGAGCTTCTGCAGCTGGTGCCTTCCACTACTCCTCTGCTTCTAGCCAGTCCATGACAATTATTGGGGCCACCAATCTTTTAAAGCCTTGGGTATGTTTGGATATTTGAGTGAGTGCTGTGGATGCTATTCCATCCAGTCACCTCTTTCCCATGGGCGTAGCCTGGATTTTTGTTAGGGGGAGACAGGACTTTGTTAAGTGGAGCAGAAACGACGTGTTTGGTCAGTTAGTTAAGTATTTCTATTGTTTTACTTGATCTTGGGGGGCAGGAAGGGCAGGGAAGCAGCTGCCCCACACTGACTACGCCCATGCTCTTTCCCATCTTTCCCAGATCAAGTGGGGCGGGAGGAGAAGATGCACGCATGCACGCTTCACTTTCCCAAGAGATCTGGGTTAAAGTCAGATCCAGTAGAATTAATTTGTACCTTGAAAAGTACATAAAGCAAAAAGAAGTCGAAAGGAGTGTTGCTCTTCCAACTTCCTCCCTCGAGTCTATGCACTTTTCCAGAGAGACAAAGGTAACCACCCTCACCAGCCCATGACCCAGAAGCTTTGTGGTGCCACAGGGAAGACCTCAGGGTGCTACTTTGCCCATGGGCACCATGTTGGTTCACCAGGCAGAAATGGAAAATATATTGGCTCAAGACCTTTCTTGATAGGCCATGTCATATGTTTCTTGTTTCCTTTTCAAAAATGAATAAAAACCAGGTATGTTATGGCACGTTGTGGTTTTCAGTGGTTAATAATAATAATAATAATAATAATAATAATAATAATAATATTTTATTATTTATACCCCGCCCATTTGGCTGGGCTTCCCCAACCAATCTGGCCAGCTTCCAGCAAAATATTAAAATACAGTAATGCATCAAGCACTAAAAGCTTCCTTAAACAGGGCTGCCTTCAGATGTCTTCTAAAAGTCTGGCAGTTGTTGTTCTCTTTGACATCTGGTGGGAGGGTGTTCCACAGGGCGGGTGCCACTACCAAGAAGGCCCTCTGCCTGGTTCCCTGTAACAAAGTCACTTCTCTGTCTGTCCCACCACTTTGAGTCCTCTCAATGGCAGCAAAGGAGACAAACCAATCAGTTATTAACCATTTATAGGAAATAAATAATTAGTTGTACAGTAAGTAACTCCCACTGTATTCACCAGGGCTTTCTTCCTGACACCTGTGCACAATAGCCTGTAAAACTGTTCTGTTAAGCAACTGGTAGTTACTGCCAGGGAGGTACTGTATTTGAATCCAGAAAGTTGCCTGGGGAGAAAAACAACAACAACATGGAAAGTGCTGGCGGTGGGAATCCAAGGATTGGCAAATAGCAACAGATGTGGGTGATGAGGACATAACCCAACTCTTCTCTAAAACAACTGAAAAGCTGTCATGGCACAAAGACGAGATATAAAAGCAAAAAAAGAAGACGACAAACTGTGTGTCCAGGCAAACCAATTTACATATGAAAAAAGACCACAAACCCAAGCAAAATTTCTTGAAAGAGATAGGAATGACTTCTAAAGTCACCTTACCTCCCTGTGAACATTCTGTGTATCTTCACTGAAGAAGTGAAAGAGGATACAGATTATCGGGGCTAACTGCACTGAGGTTTTTGTGTGTGACAGTCAACATTTAGCAACAGTTTATCTTGTGAGATTTTTCATTGAAGTGAATCATTTACGGCAGGGTGGGGGGGATGTCTCAAAATATTTGTCCTTGGTTTACATTGTTGGTGATTTCTTTTTGGTACTACAGTTGCCATATTCTATAAATAATGCTGTATGAAATTGTGCAACTAATAATGTGCCACGTTGACAGAAAAACACTAGGGAACTGGAGAAAGGAGGGGGGAAAGGGAGATAATAACAGACAAGGGGAACCCTGTTGCCAAAGTCCCAGCCCCCCTACAAATGCTGTTCACTTGATATTTATATAAAATCATCCACAGCATGGGCAATGTCATAAATGGTATCACATCTGTTTTGGCCCTGAGATGTAGAAGGGGCAAAGAAACAAAAACGAGAAAATGGCGAGCATGTCTTCTAAAACACACAAGAATGTTTGGTTCCTGGGAGGTTGTGTTATCACGAGCCAGACCATTGGCGCATCTAGCTCTGTATTGTCAACACTGAATGGGAGTGAATTTCCATTGTTTTAGATAAGGGACATGATCTGCTCATCCTGCAGATGCTGGGACCTGGTTGAAAAACAGGTGCTCTACCCCAAAGCTATTACCTTTTCCTATAGGTATACCTTTCCCAGTAGTGATGTATGGAAGTGAGAGCTGGACCATAAAGAAGGCTGATCGCTGAAGAATTGCTGCTTTTGAATTATGATGCTGGAGGAGACTCTTGAGAGTCCCATGGACTGCAAGAAGATCAAACCTCTCCATTCTGAAGGAAATCAGCCCTGAGTGCTCACTGGAAGGACAGATCGTGAAGCTGAGGCTCCAATACTTTGGCCACCTCATGAGAAGAGAAGACTCCCTGGAAAAGCCCCTGATGTTGGGAAAGATGGAGGGCACAGGGAGAAGGGGACGACAGAGAACGAGATGGCTGGACAGTGTTCTCAAAGCTACCAGCATGAGTTTGACCAAACGGCGGGAGGCAGTGGAAGACAGGAGTGCCTGGCGTGCTCTGGTCCATGGGGTCATGAAGAGTCGGACATGACTAAACGACTAAGCAACAACAAATAGGTATACCAGTAATGAATAGACTTTAAAACCGCTCTTGACTTTAGCAATATTACTATTTTTCCAAACCAGTTTGTTTGGAGACAGCCCATAGCTCAGTGGGAGATGGGCATAAAGTACAGATCCTGATCCAATTCTTGGTCTCTCAAGTTAAAAATATTGGGCATCTTGTGATGGGAATTATGCACACCCTGGAGAGCTCCAGCCTCCTCACTAGGCAGTATTAGACTAGCTGCAAATAGTCTGACTTGGTATGAGATGGTTCCCATATGCTCTGTTAGCAAAGTCACTTAAACAACACAGGTGGGAGTCCAGAGAGAAAAAGAAATCCTGGTAACATTTTACTGAGGGAACTGAACAAAATAGTGTACAGTGGTACCTTGGGTTACAGACACTTCAGGTTACAGATGCTTCAGGTTACAGACTCCGCTAACCCAGAAATAGTACCTCGGGTTAAGAACTTTGCTTCAGGATGAAAACAGAAATCGCTGGGCGGCGGCACGGTGCAGCGGGAGGCCCCATTGGCTAAAGTGGTACCTCAGGTTAAGAACAGCTTCAGGTTAAGAACAGACCTCCAGAACAAATTAAGTTCTTAACCTGAGGTACCACTGTATAAACAAAGAGGATTTGTCTTTCTAAGCTCAGGCCTTGTTCATAGCAGGGAATGAGTTAACCAAACACACAAGGAAGGAACTCTCTCAGAACTGCATAGCCAATCAGAGCACGTTACCTCAATGAGGGTCATGCCACTCTGCCTGGTTGCTGAGCAACACCTCCACCACCAGCCTCCTCTGAAATTACAAACGGAAAGATCCCTCCTACTGCATTTCCAATGTGCTCTTCCCTTGGGGTTAAGGTCAAACTAGCAAAGGGGACTTGGCAATGCCAGGAGCGAGATAAACAGAATCTGTGCAGCAACATTCCTCTGCTGTTCTGTTCTGCCTGAATGGAAGACGTGGCTCCCACGGTAGCCGGGATTATAGCTGCATCCTTTTTCTTCTTCACATTTACTGCATGCCCAACCATCCCCCTTACATTCACCTTCAGGAATACAGACGGTAACTAAAAGGAGCATTAATTCACTGCATCAGCTGCCACTTTGAAAATATTAAGGGAGAGAAGAAAAATGAGCAGTCATTATTCAGTTTATAAACGAAAGATCTATAGAGGCTACATTGTGTCTCTGCCTCTGCTTTTAACTCACCACTGCTTTTCCATATCACCCCTGACTAGGTAGCTCATCAGTTATATGCAAAGCCTTTGTGGCATCTTGCGATGTCTAAATCATAAAATAGACGCACAGCAATTACAAATAGCAGTGGCTGGAACCGTGCCTTTTCATTTCTTAATTTCCCCCATTTCCACTTGCGTATTTTATTTTTTAAAAAACCCCTCTCTATTTTTAATTCCTTCTCGCTACCAGGCAATGCCTTGTCACTAAATCTTTGTTTATGCTTTAGTTTATTGCATGCAATTCGTCATTTTGCGATCACTAGCATAGCTGATTAATTAAAACTGGACTCATAAGGCTAAATCCCAATTTTATTTTGTGGGGAGAAGCCTCGTCGGAGACGTCCCTTTTGGAACCTATTGATACAAGATGCAGATAGGAAGATATTGTGAGGAGAGCAGCAATTACTAGCATGACAAAAAGCAATAATGCCTGTACCATATCTGGATATTTGTAAAAAGCATCAAAAAGCTACAGGAAGAAAATCCAGTTTAGCCACATGTAAGTGAAACCCTCACCAAGGTTGCTCCAGGTTCCAGGTTCAACCCCTGCCATCTCTAGGGAGAGGTGAGAGAGACCCCCATCTGAAACCCGAGAGTGGTTTCTTCCTGCCAGTGGTAACCACACTGAGCTCAATGGACCAAATGTGTGATTCTGTTTAAGGCAGCTGTGGCGTTTCTATGGAGCCCCCGGTCATCTCACGGACTATTGACCTGTACACCACTAATCTGCTGCCACCAACCAGGTCCTCCCCGGTAAATCACTTAGTCTCACTCAGGTTCTTAAGTTAACAATGAAGATTGTTGTTGTTGTTTATTCCTCTTTCACCCTCATTAAAAGGCTCTTTAATTCCTCCTCACTTTCTGCCTCTTAGTTTTATTTTATTCTGTCTCTAACTCTTCTACCTCCCCTCACACAAGAACCAACTGCACTGTCTCTCTGTTTCCATCTGTCTGCCAACTGCTTTCCCAACTGCCTTTTCCCAGCCAACCAACTAACCAACCAACCGTCTAAACCTCAGGCTAAGCCCTTTTATAAACAGGCTCCGCCTCTGGCTTTTCTATTGGTCTACCTATTAACTCTTTCTCTCCCCCGTACAGACATTTTCAAAAGAACGGGCAAACACCACAGCAGCTTCCTTCATTCTCTTGACCACAGCTTCACCTCCTTTCTGAGTTTATTATGTTCTTTGTTCTTACTCGACATAGCTGCCAACAAGGAAATAAAAAGGGGCACAACTGTCCAGGACAGTCATTGACTCTTGTGGCCAGTAAATTCTTTACCACTCTAATTGTGACAGCAACCTTATGGAACAGTATTGCTTTCTCTAACACAGGGGTCAGCAAACTTTTTCAACAGGGCACTGGTCCACTGTCCTTCAGACCTTGTGGTGTGGCGGACTATATTTTGAAGGGGGGGGGGAGAACGAATTCCTATGCCCCACAAATAACCCAGAGATACATTTTAAATAAAAGCACACATTCTACTCATGTAAAAACACCAGGCAGGCCCCGCAAATAACCCAGAGATGCATTTTAAATAAAAGGATACATTCTACTCGTGTAAAAACACGCTGATTCTTGGACTGTCCACAGGCCGGATTAAGAAAGCAATTGGACCAGATCCGGCCCCCGGGCCTTAGTTTGCCTACCCCTGCTCTAACACAAAGAGCACCCAAACTGCATTGAGCTGTATTGTGCCTCTGCTGCTAAATTGCACTGAGGAAAATGAGGGAACCCTGGAAAAATTACTTTCAATAGAGCTATGCCAGGTGTAGGCAGTTGGTTCTTCATCAAAAAGCTTTCTTTCTTTCTTTCTTTCTTTCTTTCTTTCTTGCTTTTTCTTTTATACTTTTCAAGTTTATACATTTCACTAATTTTATACATTTCACTAATTTTACAATCATTCGGACATTTCAAAACTTTTTGCGGTTCCTTAAAATTATTTTTAATATCTTCTACATATCCAGATTGACTAAACTTGCTCATTTATTCATCTTCTTTAAATATCTATGCTTACGGTTATTACAATAATCCTGCCAATGTTTTTATCTGTTTATAATTTATCTCTAAATATTCAATAAACCATTTCCATTCTTTTATAAATATATATATGTTATCTTGATTTCTTATCCTTCCCGTAAGTTTCGCCATTTCTGCATAAGTTTTTGTATTCATTCTTCCTTTACTGGGACTCCTGCTTCTTTCCATTTTGGGGAAAGTAACATTCTTGCTACTGTAGTAGCATACATGAATAAGTTTCTATATATTTTAGGTAGTTCTGTCCCTATAATTCCCAAAAGAAAAGCTTCTGGTTGTTGTTGTTTTTTTACAAAGGTTATTTTAAACTTCCTTTTCATTTCATTATATACCATTACCCAGTAAGCTTTAACCTTACTACAAGACCACCACATATGATAAAAAGAACCTTCTTTCTCTTTACATCTCCAAGACTTATTTGATTGAGATTATACCTTTTTGTCAATTTACTAGGTGTTAGATACCATCGATATACAATTTTCTCTTAAACCATAACATGCTGTAATGTCCATAATGTCCATTGAAAAGCTCTTAAAGCAGTTTTCAGACCAGGATAAACAGCATTCTGTGAAATTATGTCCTGTTATCTAGCTTAAGTCAAGATTTTTTATATTATGATTAATCTTTGGGGCTTATTTCCTTTCTCACTCAGGGCATATCACACAGTTAGTTTTCATCTTGTATTCTTCTGGTCTTTTCCTGAGGCATATTAGATACTCAAGGCATGTCCTATTTCCCACTAATAGAAGCATTTACACAGGTAAAGGAGCAAAACCAGCCGCCTCCTTGGCTAGAGACCAATAAATGCAGTTAACTTGAGAAAGAGAAACAAAGACTGCCTGCCAAAACTCCAATCGCTGGCATTTGCTTGCTTTTGTAATTGGAACCTGAATGATTTGATTATATTCCCCCATTTAATAATCATAGAGGGCCTTTAGGAACCAACTTTAATTATATTTCAGCCATTTGCTCTGCCATAGATTTCACCCCCTCCCTTGTCATGCAAACCCTGCCAAGAAGAGGTACAAAATTATACAAGTTATTGGAACATGCTCTCATTAGAAATAGAAACGGGAAGATTTCTTTCAGGTTTGACCTTAACAATATTTATTGTACTCTGTCTGAATCCCACGCTTTCAACTGAATGTGTTTTGCTGGTTTTTATTGGACTGTGCATTGTTGACCACATATCATGTCCGACGACGATTGAGATTGGAGAGCAGCAAATCTGTCCGTTATGATTTCTCTACGTTTCACATTTTTTTTCAAATCATAAGGTCAGTTCTCCACACTTCCACATCCTCATGAAACTTAATCAATGTTTTACTGCAAATTTCTAAGAATATACATTCACATTTGCCTGGCATACAAATTTTGGCAAAGCAATTTCCCCTTATATAATGCACTGTTATTTTCACCAATATGTGCACACTTTTCACCCTAACATATGCCTTTTTATGAAAATGACTTGGAGAACAGAACGGCAAAATTTGGAAAAATGTGAATTTTGTAAAGGGCAGCTTTGGTTCAGTTCACACAGTGGTGGAGCGCAGGTGGGGGTGTGGCACGCGTCCCGGGGGTGGGGCGCCCAGTGTGGGCGGGGGAGGCAGCCGCGATGGCACCCCACCGGGACCACACTGCCAGGGGCAGTATGGTGCGCTCCCCCACCCCCTTCTTCCTCCGCCAGTGAGTTCACATATTGTTTCAGAAATATGAGGTAATTTTAAACTGTTTTAGCATTTTAACTTCTGTATGCTTTAAAGTAGGGTTTCAATTTTTTCTCAATTTTACTGTTATCTTTTGTAAACCACTTTGAGGTGTTTTTGTTTGTTTGTTTGTTTTTTACTATCAAGTGGTGTTTAAAAAGGTAAAGGTAAAGGGACCCTGACCATTAGGTCCAGTTGTGACCGACTCTGGGGTTGCGGTGCTCATTTTGCTTTATTGGCCTAGGGAGCCGGCGTACAGCTTCCGGGTCATGTGCCAGCATGACTAAGCCGCTTCTGGTGAACCAGAGCAGCACACGGGAACGCCGTTTACCTTCCCGCCAGAGTGGTACCTATTTATCGACTTGCACAAATTAACGGGGAAAATTCGGAACCAACGCGATCAGAGATTTACCGAGGACTGGAATAAATTTACAGAGTATATCAAAAATGTGTGTGAGGAGCAATTAACGCTTGTTGGCTTTCAAGAAGCTCTGTGAAAATGATTGATAGAAATGTTGCTTAAAAGAGATGTTAAGATAAAGATTGTTAAAGCGCAATATAAATTTAAGAAATGTGAGAAATTGTGATAATATGGAAAATTGTCAGATAGGCTGAGGGAAGTCTAAAAGATGTATATGTTAAAAATGGATGTTAAACATAGATGGAATGTATATTGGAAATTGAATAAAAATTAATTTTATCTACTTGCACTTTGACGTGCTTTCGAACTGCTAGGTTGGCAGGAGCAGGGACCAAGGAACGGGAGCTCACCCCATCACAGGGATTCGAACCGCCAACCTTCTGATCAGCAAGTCCTAGGCTCTGTGGTTTTACCCACAGCACCACCCGCGTCCCTCAAGTGGTGTTTAAATTGTATTAAATAAATAAAACGATGCTTATCTCTGAAAAGGATTGTGCTGCTTAGCTTATTGTGCAAAATACATGCAAGCCATATATTCAGCAATAATGACAGATAAGCCTCTGTTTTCTTTTTAGACAACAGTTATAGTAAGAACGGAAAAGTTAATATTTTCAAATGACTTATGTTTATAGATCCATTTGGGGTTCATTTTTCATGCTCAGTTTAAGACACCAGTTGGAAATGGATGGTGCCTCAGAGCCTTTGAGACATCTCAAGTACAGACTCTGAAAACCTGGAACTGCAAAACCCAAACAAAAACATTTTAAGTATCTGAATTCTTTTCCAGCAGGTCTATACATGTTTACTTAGATATGAGTGCCACTGAATTAAATTGGGCTTATTCCAAGTCGAATCAGTACAGTGTTGCAGTCTCATACAAAAATCCTAAATATTCAAGGTAAGCCTTATTGAACACACTGGAATGTGCTTCTAAGGATGAGTGACTCTGTCAGGAGAATATAGTTGCTGTTGTTTTAAAAAGCATTGTTTGTTCTCAATGAAGCATGGATTGCTTCTATATATGAGCCCTGCTATCAGCCTTCCATCCTCCTATGATCTGACAAAAAACTGTATTACCGTACCTAACATATTTGTAAGAATTTGGATCATTCTGTCAATTTCAATTCCTCCTTGGCATTTTTCATTATTCCTCAGTTCTCCACACTTCCACATCAGTTTGAAATTTTTTTTAGTCCTCAGAAAATTACATTGGCATTATGGTGCATTTTTTCCTGATATGTATATGTCTATTTTCTCTAAAATGAGCATTTTTTTGGCAAAGCAATTTCCCCTAATATACTCCATCTTTGTACACTACTTTCACTAGCATATGCACTTTTATGCACACTTTGCCAGCCTCCACGTCTGCCTCTGATTCTGGACTGCTCTCTGCCACAGCCTCTTCCTGCTCATTAAACCCTGTTGATCCTTTAGCTTCTGACTTCTGCCAGTCGGCTCGCTCTGACCACTCATTGTTGTCCCACCACCAACCCCCTGGCTCTCAGCCTTCTTCCCTTAGGGATTTCCCAGCTCATGCCTCCCATTACTCCTCCCCATCCATCCGGTCCATGACAGGTGAAGTCCACCTGGGAAACTGGCATATCTGAATGAATTGCACCTTCTCCAGTGAAACTGCACCATCTCTTCATTCCTGCACATGACAAAAATCAGACGCAGGACTCATTGAGTCATCACCTGCTTATTTTTAAATCCTGCTTCTAAGTTACTTTTAGTCTACAATCCGATGCTCACCTCCCTGGGAGTCAGTCCCACTAAACAGAACTCAGCTTCAGTAAATATGCATAGCATAGCACTGCGATTTTCTCTTATTCATCCACTATAACATTCCTTCCCTGGCAAGAGTTGTCTTAGCAACACGTTTGACACTCTCCAAAACTCATCTGCTATCTGAGAATTTGCATATATTATTTGTCAATGACCCACTCAGTTCCCATCTCAAGGCTGATGAGATGCACTCTTTAAATTTCCTTCTTTCTTTACAAATGACCCCACTGATAATTTCCATTTTCTGGTTCCATTTTAGCTGTGGATTCTGTGGGCTAAGTATTCCATTAGATCCTTTTCATCAGTTTGATGAAAATGGCTTAATTGTTCATAATGCTCAACTGTCTTTCACACAATCACAATTATCAGCGAATGAGATAGCACATTATATTAGCTGTCACCTGATTATTTGAAGGTGGGAAACTGTGGCTGGCAATTAACTATTTGGGAATTAATAAGCCTACCAGTAAGCCTAATATGACTTAAAGTCATCAGGAGAACTTTCTTGTGATATACATCAGCAAGTGTTAAAACACTGTTTGAATAAAACAATTGTTTCATGCTCCTAATCAGAATATATGGATTTTTGGTGAGCAGAGAACTATTTCTCATCCCTCTTGAGGTCCTCTCATCATAGGAGATAATTCGTATGGGGTTTGGAACTTAATAGGTTAAGTTGTTCCCATGATGCCTCAACATTCTGACGTCAGCTTTGGAAGCTGGGAAGAGTTTCTCTCTTCCTCTCTGTCTTTGAGGGAGAAGGACGCAGTTTGTCATGGCTGCAAGAAGTCCGGGAGTTTTTCTGAGAAATGTCGAATAAAGGACTGTAAATAGACAAACCGGTACTCTGTGTGTTTGTCGGAAGCTAAGTGACAGCTTTGACGCTGTGTTAACTCTGCTGAGGCGTGACTGGAGACGGAGCAGAGGTGCGGAGAGGAAGCGTGCCGGACCGGCCATAAAGAGCTAAGTTGGACCGTAAATCCAATTAGCGGGTCACGTCAAACCAATAAATCGTACAATTCGAGACGCGCTGAAATGCTCCACAAAATGAACATGGAAAGCTGTCATTGGTCCATCTAGCTCAGTATTGTTTTCACCGATTGGCAGCTGTTCTCTATGGTTTCAGGCAGTAATGATTCCTAGCTGTACCTAGAGATACTATAATGATAAAGGGGTAGGTTTGTGTGCAGAAATTACTGACTTTTCTATGGTGGGAATGTAATCATGGCAAGAGTCACACACCTATTGCTTCACCCCCTTTGCCTCTCCCCACTCCCACTGACATGCATCCCCTGGGATGCCGGTGGTGCTGTGGTCTAAACCACCGAGCCTCTTGGGCTTGCCAATTGGAAGGTCGGTGGTTCAAATCCCCATGATGGGTTGAGCTCCTGGTGCTTTGTCTCAGCTCCTGCCAACCTAGCAGTTTGAAAACATGCCACTGCAAGTAGGTACCGCTGGTGTAATTCACATGCCTGTCTGAGAAGAAGCGTGAGAACCGGATACAGTCCTATCTGTATGTACTATGTAATGTACTTTCACTTTTACTAGTTTCCTGCCTCTTCTCTCTTGGAGCTGCATGAGAGAGAGCGCCACGATTCTGTGTCTGTATAAAGTGTAAATAAATATGTAGTTTAGATCTACGGATGGTTCATTCTTTTTGTTATGTTATGACAGAAGATTAGTGTGCACCCTTCATCTAGGAGATGTTGCTGAAGGACACACTGGAATGAAGGGACATGCCATTCCAGCGTTGTGCTTACTGGGAGGACACTTGGAACGGTCAGTGGGACTGAGGGGGCCTCCAGCGACCCCAGAGCATCATAACTCCCAATAGCCACATGCCCCAGAAAGTTGTCTGTAGACAAATGCTGGCTCCCTTGGCCTGAAAGCGAGATGAGTGCCGCAACCCCATAGTCGCCTTTGACTGGACTTAACCATCCAGGGGTCCTTTCCCTTTACCTGCATCCCCTTGCTTTAAACGTTATGTCATATTCCCCTTGAAATGATCTCTGAATGGGAAGAGTTCATTGAGAAATAATGCATGCAAATTCTTAGGCAGCAGATTGGTTTCAGAGCAAGCGTTACTAAAGCACCATTTCTGGAGAAGAATTTACATAATTTTCTGTTGTATTACCTAAGAAATGGTAAGGGGGGAAACTCACTGAAAGAAGTGGTAAGAAAAAACTCACTGGAAGACAACTTCTCATTTTCTCTTCACATAGACTGTGTGTGTGTGTGTGTGTGTGTGTGTGTGTGTGTATGCCAAATTGCTTTGGAATAATTAACACACTAGTACACAACAGCCACATGGTGCCAGTTATTTCATGACTGCTCTCTGTAATGAAATTATTTCATACATCTCAGGTGGCTTCAAAAACCTCAGTCTTCAGCATTTGTGTACATTTATTATCTCCATTGTTTCTTTTGTTTTGTGACAAAATGGTAAAACTGTTAATCATCCAAGCTATTTTTCAGAGATGCTTTGGGCAATGTATCATATAGTGCTTTATTCTTCTATCTGGTTACAAAGGGAGAGGCTTGCACTAAGTGAAAAACGTTGGATTTGAAGTAGGCAGTTCAAAAGAAATGGATCGTTGAGGGAAAGAATAATCACCTGGAAATAACAATAATGAGAACCTAGAGTAGTAGGATTAAAAGATAGGAGCATCCCTTCAAATTCCTGGGAGTTTACCTTAGTGAGGACCTCACTTGGAAAATCAACATAACTCAGGTGGTCAGAAAGGCCCAACAGAGACTCCATTTCCTCAGGGTCTTGCGAAAGAATAATGTTAAACAACAACTGATGAACTCCTTTTACCGGTCCACAACAGAAAGTGTCCTTTCATATTGTATCACAGTGTGGTACGTTGGCTTGATAGCCACGGACAGAAAGTCTCTACAGAGGGTGGTGAATAAAGCACATGATATCATGGGCTGTCCCTTGAGTCCGCTAGATGACATTGCAAGAGATCATTGACTTAGGAGAGCGAGAAAAATTCTCAGGGATGACTCACACCCTGGCCAGCACCTCTTTAATCTTCTACCCTCGGGCAGGAGATATAGAAGTATAATCAGCCGTACCAACAGGCTAAAAAATAGCTTCTATCCATGGGCTGTTAGGCTGTTGAACGGAAAATAACATAGCGCAACTGACTTGAAAGGTGGTGTGTTGTGCAATAAGCACACAGAGTGCAATGAGATTGAGTGTTTGGGTGCGGGAAAAGGCTCATTTAATTTCATTGTACACAGGTTGTACATTGACAATAAAGGTATTATTATAGCATCCCAGGGGCAAATGCCGTAAGCACTGACAGGGAAATTACAATGGCTGCAGCTATTCACACTTCAGAGGGGGAAATGTTTGTTGGTCTAACTTATATTGATCAATAGTAAACTGCTCCCTTCCTCAAAGGCTGTATATACGTGATGTAACTTCCTGTCATGGACTGGTTGGATGCAGAAGGATGGTGGGAGGAACCATCTGGGGAACCACCAAGAGAAGATGACTGAGGAGGCTGAGGAGTGGTGGTGGGACAGTGATGAATGGACAGAAATAGAAGGAGGAAAAGATTGGGAGGAGGTGGTGCTGGAAGCAGAAGAGGTAACAGGGTTTAGTGAGCAGGGAGAGTCTGTGCCAGAGAAAAGTCTAGAATCAGAGGCAGATGCAGGAGAGCAGGAGGAGGGAGGCCAAGACGCACAGATGAGTCAGGTGGGTGAAGAGTTATAGGTCTCTCCCCCTCCCGCTGTGGCAAGCTTCCCCATCCCTTGTCTCCTAAAACCACAAGAGTCTTGAAAACAGCAGAGGAGAGATTGGTGATGCATAAACACAGTCTCTGATTGCTTGCAAATAACCCTGGAGAGGCAGGGATTTTCAGTCTTGGCAACTGCTACATGGGGGCAAGACCTAGCAGATGTGAGTTACTGTGCTCCTTAGGCCTGAAGCTCCTGTGTCAATCTTTTTTTTTTTTTTTTTTTTTTTTGCTGATAGAGAGTAAACTACAGCTTGCTGCTGCTGCTGCTTTGGCGATCACTCGTAGCCGAGTCAGATTGCCTTCCATAAACACGGTCTTAACAGGGAGTCTGTAAGTGACTGTGGAGGCCAATTCTGGATCCACACGTCCTTCCACAGTGGGGACATAGGTTTCTGGGTGGGAGTTGATCACAGTGAGGGTTTGCCAAGTGTGCCTTCCTCTTAGCACATTTCTCCCTTGCATCCTGAGTTTGAGTGTCTTCAAAGCCCATGACACCTTTGGTAAAGGCTGTTCTCTAACTGGAGAGCTCCCAGGCCAGTGTTTCCCAATTGTTGGTGTTTATATTACTTTTTTTTTAAGATTTGCCTTGAGAGAGTCTTTAAACCTCTTTTGTTGACCAGCAGCATTACGCTTTCCATTTTTAAATTTGGAATAGAGTAGTTGCTTTGGAAGACAATGCTGAGAGACCAATACTATTGGGTCGTTTGCTTCCCATGTAGTTTCCATTCAAGCTGGTCATTATAACATACCCTCCAACCTTTCTCCAATGAAAAGAGGGACGTCGCACTCCATAATAATAATTTTGCTATTTGTACTCCACACATCTTACTGGGTTGCCCCAGCCACTCTGGGCAGCTTCCAACGTATATAAAAACATACAGTAAACTTTTTTATTTAAAAAAAAAAACCCATTCCCTATATAGGCTTTCCTTCAGACAGCTCGTGAGTCGAATAACTCCATACCCTCCAACATATCTCCAGTGAAAATAGGGATGTCCTAAGAAAAAGTGGGACATTCCAGGATCAAATCAGAAACCAGGACGACTTCTCTAAATCTGGGGCATCCCTGGAAAATTGGGACACTTGGAAGGTCTGTTATAAGAATTTGGGAATGGTAAAAACTTATCCTTCTCCTTTCTTCAAGTTTACAAGCATGGTTGTTGTGGATCTTACATAAGCCAGCCTGGGAGCCTTATCAGCTGAAGGATTGGGTTAAAATGCTTTAAAACAAATAACCTATGTCATGTATAGAGAAGATAATCCAACACTATTAAATTCTATGGAGTGTGACCACTGATTTCGGCAGGAGCTGAACTGTATCCTTTTATTGAGGTCTTTTTCCTGAATCTGTCTGCTTAGCCGTTCTGTTCAACGTTAGCATGAAAAGGCTGATGATATAAATTTGGCACAAAGTCTTGGATCAGACATGAACACTTCATCTAAGCTCTTCGTATTATTAGGGGGCGAAGTCTAGTCTGTATGAATCCTTTCCATATGTTCATATGACTTAGCTTGTAGAGTTGCCAACTATTTTACTCTTGTAACTTAATAGCAAGCTGTCGTGCAGAAATTTAGCAGATTTCGGCTTCTCTTAATTTTGGCACACAGATAAAGGGATGGGGAGGAACCCTTCAAATGCTTATATTGTCTACTGGAATGTGGCCAGTCAAAAACGGTGAGTTTATCTAGATTTGTTATGGAATGATCGAAGACAATCAGACGCCACTCTCCCCCCATAAACTCTGTAGCAGACGGGACTTAACAATGTCACCCATAGCATCAAGGGCTCATTCACCTGTTCACATTTCAGTGCAATATGTGCTATCATCTGCTAACAATGCTCTCCTGCATTTGACAAAGGGCAAGCTGGCCAGTCCCTAGGCAAAAGAATAAAAGCACACAAATACGACATCAGGAACAGCAATATTCTGAAACCAATGGGATAGCATTTCAATCCACCAGGTAAGCCTGTTACCAAAATTAAGGTGGCCCTTTAGCTTTAGCTTTACTGGAACAAAGCAATTTCAAAGAGAAATGAAGCTGCTAATTGCAGCTTACCAAAAGTTCAGTTCTGTCCATTTGGGTCTGAATAGAGCAATAATTTCCTGTGCCATTGCAAATGTTACTTTACTCAGCATTGCTGACTGTATTATTAGTAATTACTGCTATTTTGAAGAAACATACATTTTCACTTATTTTGAACAATCACAGATTGTACTTTTTTGCATTCCACTGCTGTTTAACTGCAACATTTGCAGTTTTCTTTCCTTTACACACGTGTGCATGTCAGTTTGCATTTCTTAGTGCAGAAAAGTATTTATCTGATGTGTAGACATCTTTCCTATTCTAATTAATTCAAGAGGGTTCTTGAAGCTTCTCTGTGTGAAAGAAACAAGGCCAGGGGTCAGCAAACTTTTTCAGCAGGGGGACGGTCCACTGTCCCTCAGACCTTGTGGGAGACAGGACTATATTTTGGGGGGGGGGGG